>JAWPHD010008549.1:40000-113918 GCA_037043455.1 Cyrtodaria siliqua | reverse complement strand
ATTGTTGTTTCGGACGGATGAAGGAACGAATAGACGGACGGTGCGGTTACTATATACCTCCCTTCGGGGTCATACTGTTATGTATGTGTAGATCTACATACTGGCTAACTGAATTGTCTTATATGTAACCATCACTAGAATAACATTATATATGTGTCACATAAACTGTTAATTTTAGTACTTTATTGACAGTCTATACATAATTTATTCAACCATTTACTTTATCGTTATAGCGTTATTTGATGATTTACATAGTAGTAGTAGTATGCACGCAAGTATAGTTTTGAATTATTGGAATCTCTTAAAAGCTTGTGTAAATTTTAATTAGAGTTCAAAAATATTTACAGTCTTCGATAACATATAGAGGATCTTATTCGTGTCTGTTAAATATTGACCTGTCAAATATTGATCTTTCAATTTTGATCTGTCAAATATTGCAATTATAAAAGTAATGAGTTAGATAGATTTATAAAATGTATGTGCCGAGTGTCATATCAGTTTAATCATCCATTGAGGTAAACAAATTCAACATTAAATAAGCACAAACGTGAACTTTTATTTGTCAAAACTGAAAAAATCCCATATAACGTGAATTTAATAATGTACTCCGTTACGTGGTCCGAGTATTAACTTTCATACGCCATCCAGCCCCTTTTCCGAGAAACGAACTTGGCTGGGGTATGAAATAAAACCTTAATTTCGGCTTAAAAGTTTGCATATTGTAAAATTAAAACATTTAATAGGTAATTTTAAACAGGTTATCGCATTTTTTTCATTAAAATTGTTTTCAATGTGTTTTATTTTCGAAATATCCTTATAAAATCCTGCTAATATAAGCTTTCCCATCGCTTAATGGAATTATGGCGGGGTCACGTATGGCTATGTATGATGGCGTCGTACGCTGTTTCAGTCATTCCGTATCACACCGAACAATCGGAACTGACTCTTTACTTTCCGTAATCTAGTAGTTTTAAGAGTAACGGAAATCGACAAGGCAATTCCGACTGTACAATGACCTGAACAGAAAAGACCAAGCGATGATTCGGCATTTTGTTCATATTTAATACACTGTATGCTATTTCTGTCATGGATTTATTACACTCTCACACCACAAGTTATGTGTAGAGGTTATATTCAGCATAACCTATACAATCACTTATGCATGAATGTGACACTTTTGCAGTTTTTAGTTTCCTAATAAATGATATTCTAGTTAAAACACTTAATATTTTTTCAATACTTTTTCATGTTTTGTTAGATACGAGATAAATAATTATACAACGTCTCGACAGTGTACGTCGTAATAGAAAAATACATGCATGTTACATATGCGTGTTGTGAATGTTTGTCTATGCAAGTAAGTTATTCTGCCTTCACCTTTATAATTGTTCCTTGTTTCTTTGTGTGTTTGTGGTTGGCTGTCGTCTTTGAATGCTACTTTTCCTGTTCGATTTTCATATCTACTTGTGTTAAAAACTCGGAAGTTAACGTAAACTCCTCAAATATGTGCATTGCTAGAGCTCCAAGCATAAAAGGGCCACATGACCCCGAATCGCTCAACTTATGGTCTTGTCGGTAGGGTAAAACGGACAAAGGTTAAGTCAAATAGTGGCCCAACGTCATGGTGGAAAAAACGTAGTTAAACTGTATACTACTACGAATACGCGTTCATACCACAGATACCGGTTTAAAACAAATCTTATATTCTATTAAATATAGAAGGTCAGCATCGAGGAAATCCCAAGATATAGGCATGCATCTCTAAACAACAGCTGCAGAGTTAGATTTTGAAGTCCCACAGAGCTGGCATATGCTGCAATCAACTCCTGAATAAATTATCTTTCCAATAACATATACTTTCATATGTCCACAACACACCAGAAAAGCTCTGGTGCTCGAAAAACACAGAAAACGTATCTGTTTCTAAAAATTGACTCTAAGCCAGTCTGTATTATTCGCCTATATAGAATATGATGGACCGCCGTTTAGCCTTCGTAGAAGCTCCCGCGAACTCAAAAACTCATCAGCATTATTCCTTACGCACGAGATGTCTTTTTCCGCGCAATAAATAATGTCCGACGACCACAACACAAGTTTACAACGGCTTCAAGAATCTAAGTTTCACAGGACGCCATTTGCATTTAAAGTTCAGAGTAGCAGGCCCGCACAAACGATGACGTCATTGCTTTACCAATCAACAATATAAGCTCCCATTTCATTGGTTCAATAAAATACCTGGTATCCAATAGATTTTGTCCAAAGGATCACACTTCCATCTAAAACAATAACAAAAAAAAACATGGAGGCAAATTTAACTTCAAAGCAACGACATGCGCTGAAAATCGTTCAAGATGGCCATTCAGTGTATATTGGTGGTCAGGCTGGGGTGGGAAAGTCTTTTCTGATCGAGCGAAATTCGCGTGAGGCTACGAAATCAGGGAAACGGGTTGCACTGACGTGCACAACCCGTACTGCGTGCAGCAATTTTCCGCAGGTAAGAGGTGCAGTAAATTGCTTTTAATATTATACTGTTCATACTGCCTTAGAAGTCGAATGCAAACCACAGGCTTCTTAGGCCCATTTTAATCAGTTGTTTTCACAGTCTGTATTTTTACATGATTGTAAAATGACTTAATTCCTTATTGATTTGAACTAATGAGGATGATTTGCCCAGTGTTTGTTTAGCCTTAGTAATTTTTAAAGGAATTGATGGTGGGTATATAACATATTAGTTTATGCAATGGCTCCGGTAGAGAGCTGGCAATTAAAAGTATAGGTTTATTCAGGTTTTTAAAATACCCGTGATTGAATATGCGTAAAATGAATCGTGAGTTGCAATTTACAACCAATTGCCAATACCATAACTTAAGCTTAAAAAAAGCTTGTTATAAAACTTATTGTCAATCTTTATTTTTGTTATAGATACCGGTCAAAAAACATTTTCTACTAAGGCATATAAGATGTCAAAGTTACTGGTTTAATGATATTTTTTAAATTGGTATCTGATTTTTGTTTTAACCAGTATCTGTGATTTTTGTGTTAGTATCTGATTTTTGTGTTAATTAGCAGAGATACTGGAGATTTAACACGTTTCATATTTAGATTTAGATTTTATTTTATTTGCTGTCAATGGGGGCTATGACTGTGCACAAATGGATCGGTGTTGGAGACGGTCGGTTCAGAGCTGCCAAATTGCAGACTTTGGTATTGAACGATGACGGATTTTTGGCTGCAAAACAGTGTATTTGTTCTACAGACATTCTCACCATAGATGAAATTTCAATGTTGCGTTTGTCACTATTTGACAAGTTGGCGCACATATGCCAGATTAAAGATCAACATTTGATGTTCGGAGGAATCCAGATTGTCGTCGTCGGGGACTTCAACCAGTTACCTCCAGTGCCCAGTGCTAAGTATGGGGATATGGGTGAAGTTTGTTTCTCCAGTCCTCACTGGCCATGTCATACTGTCTACCTTGATGAGGTCATTCGCCAGAAGGATGGGAGACTTATCAACCTCATCAAAGAATTTTCTGCAGGCAACACAAGTGATGCTCTTGAAAGCTATGCCCATTCACTTTCTAGACCTCTGGCGGATGGACAACAGGAGGAGACAGTTAGACTCTTTTCCAATAACACCCTGGTAGACATGTTTAACAGGGATGCAGTTTAAAGGTAAATGTAGCCCTATACATGTATAGAATAATCAATAGAATGAAGCAATGATTTTTTTAAAAACTAGGTAAATCTTGATATTTTTTCAGAGTGTGGACTGGGATATCTCTCCCGCATTTTATGGGGTCGTCTCCCAAGAATAAAAAATGACATGAAATGGTTCATTGTGATTCATTATGGAAAAGAAATGTTTGCCAGAGATGTACTTTGTTTCATTACACTATTGCATATTTACAGCTATGCGCCTATTAATTATAAATAACATTTGTTTTTATTCTCTCTTCTTGTCAAGATGCTGGGACAGTTGTATTCTTTTGAGGCGGTAGACAGTGGAGTGGAGAAGGCGCTGGACAAACTTGTCCAAAAGACAGTTTGACTCAAGGTGGGAGCGAAGGTGATGCTTCTGAGGAACCTCTCCGAAACGCTTGTAAATGGATTGCGTGGAACTGTGACAAAAATGGCAGATGAGATGGTCACAGTCTACTTTGCTGATATAGACAGGCTAGTAGAGCTGTCACGAATATCCTTTACAGGTAAATGACAATCAGGTCTTATTTAAATATGAAGTAAAACTGAAGACTTCAAATAAAACAATATTTCAAATGTCCTATAAAGTATTATTAAGCAAGAATGTTATTGATGAGAAGCCAGTGTGCTGCCAGCTGTTCCATGTAGTATATATATGCATTACAGACGTGTGTAATGTTTTTATTGATCAAATATTTTTTTCAGTGTTCGATCCCACTCAAAATCGTAACTGTGCTGAACGGTATCAGATACCTTTAAAGCTGGCTTATGGCTTGACGATTCATAAAGCACAGGGAATGACTTTAAAGAGGTAAGACATTCATTTTGAGACTTTTTTACACAAACAGAATGTTATACCAAACACACACATTTAACATACAGCACATAGTACACTATAAGGTAATATTTTTTCTGGGAGACCGACAACTCTAGTTTTAGCCCTGAACCTTAAAAAACAACATTAATGGTTTTTGGAAGTGGGTGGTCGGGGGCATGAAGTGGGAAACAATGAGAATCTATATATTGTTTTGTCTCCATGGGATTGGTGTCACTCCAAATACAAATAAAAATCGTCATAATGTGTATCAGTGCTATAGGGAATGTGCATATGCATTAAATTAAGCAGCATGTAACTGGATTTAATAATTGTTTATGAAAATGTTTAATAAGGAAAACTCCGCTACTTTTAAATGCAAAAATGTTAATTTAATGGAAAATTATGTTTCCAAGGCTTGTATAAATCAAATGGTGTATTTTGTCACAAAACTAGAATTTATAAGGCATCCTATGATGGATATTAGTGATTATACTACAAAAAGTAGTCATTCTAACTATTTCAGTAACAATAATTAATCATACGGATCATTGGAATGAAATTGAAACATATTATTCGATATTGCATATTATTATTATTATTATTATAAAGTCTTGAAGTTGAAGAAGAAGTGTTCCGAAAGAAAGACTCATTGAAAATTGAACTAAAGTTATTTGAAATTTATGTATACAAACTATTATTTACATACTTTACGCAGGGTTGAAGTTGACTGCAGACAGATATTTGCGCCAGGTCAACTTGGTGTAGCAATTGGCAGAGTACAGTCTGAAAAGGGTCTCCGTATCGTGAATTTCACCAACAGTGCAGTGATAAGACAGCCAACAGAAATCCAAGACTATCTTCAATAAGAGTCAGATTTACTTTTAGAAGATCTCTCCTGTTGTCATACTGAATGGTTAGTATATAATATCACCAAATATCGATCGTTGTGGAAGAAGTGCCTGTGTTTTAAGATATCAGATCTCCAAGCATGCAACAGAACCTGATGAATCTAGTCAGTAAAACAGTAGGATGATCACAGATTCCTAAGCTCGAAATAGCTCATATAATGTGCTGGGAAACACTAATTCAGTCTTAATTATATTAAATGTTTATATGTGTTGAAGTAACACTAACTGTGTACCTTTTAGTCCCAAAAGTTACATGCGAATGCATTTAAATGGTTTAGCAGTTGGGCCACTGTATTTACGTTTCTTGAACAGCCAGAGGTTTTGGTGTCACAAATGCAAAACTTTCGCACCTTTGGTTTGATCGAGCTGCATTTCTCTTCTTCGACACTGCACTTTGACCAAGGATAACATTATTGACATTCCTTCTATATTGGAGTGCTGTTGGATTGGTGTTTGACCCAGTGAATTTTCCACGGTGCTGGCAAAGTTGATTTTAAATGGCATCAAAGTTTATCTTTGAAGGTATGATGGACCACCCTGAATTTTCTGTGATCACATCCAAGCAAAATTGCTCAAGTCCTACAATGCAGGACTGGATATCTTCCAAGCATTCTCTTGACATGTGAGCCTTAATTTTCTGTTGTTTTGCCAACTCTGTTGATTTGTTTACATTTTCTTGTCATTTAAGGAACACTTTTGAACTACACTGTTTTCTGCGAGCCTGGCATCCTCAGCTGTATTAATAGGTCATCTGTCTCTAAAGTTGGCCACGATTTTTGAGGTCTTTTGGAGAAGCTCAATTGTTCCATCAAGAACCCATCCTTTCTCTCCTAGGGTTTGTTTGTAGGCCAACATTAAAATGAGCATCTCGTCATTCAAGCCGTCTTCTGCCAACTTATTTCGCATTTTACTAGAACTACTCGGAAACAAGTGCTCATTTGTGAGGCTTCTGACCGCTTTACAAATTTAATCAGGAAGTTCGTCAGAAAAGGATATAACCCTTAGGTTTTACAGCGCACTGCATGTTTAGTGATTGACCCCTCTACAGTCAGTCATTACGCTTCACTTTTCACTTGTGCGATGACTGGACTACCTCTTGGGACTCTATGATTGTACCTACTGAAAACCCTACTAAGGGAGGTGGGTGCATGAGCTTTCGTCCCTCGGGTTTTCTGGTCGTACCCTAGATTGGTTTTCTCTTTAGCTGCAACTGCTATGGTTGTTCAGTACGATTCTGGATACATCCTGATATGATTATATTTTGTATGTGTTTCTTTAGTTAGTTTCTCTGGATGTGGACTTTATTGTTAGAGAATTCCTTTTGATGGGATGTAGTTTTGTTTACACTGTCTTGTCTAGACAGGATAATAGCGAGGATTGTGCACATATAAAATCGATTCAAGCTAACCAGTAGGCCTTATTGCCTACTGACCGTTCCAAGTCGGTAACCATGTCTTCACCACCCTTTCTGTTGTTTTGTTTGCAGTACGGTGAGGACCTACGATGCCCTTGCGTTCGGACGCGGTGGTTTCTATAGGACCCTATATCTCATTTATGTGTACTTGGTAATTGATGGAGTTTGTCCCAATTATATGCATCTATCTACATAGCCCATTGTACTTCACCAGTTTCCAGTCTCAACAATCTAGTGCACACTTTCTGTATTCCACTATTCAGTACATTGTTTCTAATCTTTTTGAAACAGTGGGATGGATCCATCATGAATAGTACATGTTTGTAAGAATTTGCTGGTGATGGTGCTTTCATTATTTTGCTCACCATGTTCTTGTCTGGAAAATTCATATGCATAAAGGATCTGTTGCTGCATGCACCATCCATGGAGATGTATTTAATGTCAAATTCATAGCATTTCAGTTTATCTATTGCCTCCCACACAAGGACATAAAGATCTGAAGCATTTACTTGACGGGTGACAAAGTGGGCTAAGGGGAATCGGAAGCCTGTGATTCCCTGAAACATGATTTGAAGGATATGGCACCCTGGCTGTTGTTGATCCTCACCATCCTTTAGTACGTTAATAACATTGCCTTCCACGCCCATCTCAGTAAATCCAACAAGTCCATATTGGGCCCAGCTTTTACTATTTCAGTACTTTCTTGGATTGATATTTCATCCATTAGTAATCCACCTATTCTGCCCTCTGCTGGAATTTTGAGTCTTTCAGCTTCAGCCGTCATTCACTGAAAAATTTCAGGGTTGAAACCTTTTGACTGTCTAACGCTGTTTTTATATAATATAAGGAGCCTTGGTGATGGAAGAATTAATATTCCAGATTGTCTGAGAGATCTGTAACCTTCTGGACTTCTTTTATACAAATTCAAACATTCTGATATTATTAGTTTATCCCATTTGTTTTGTTTTTATGTTTTTTCACAGAATGAGTTACTTGTGAAAGCATGAGTAAACTTAAGTTTTCATTTGCATTGGGCATAAGTTGGCGAAGTATGTCTTTGGTACATAATTGACTCAGTAGACTCGACAGAAATAGCCTCGGAACATTCTGTTGCTGGTTCGTTGACTGGTAAATAATGTACTGTCATTGTCTGGCATACTTTGCGGTTTGGGTAAACTCTACCAAGAAAGTTTGAAACCATCTTACAATTCATTGATCTTATAATTATTTCAGCTTTTTCATTATTTGTAGAAAGCCTGTCTTCAAGAATATGAGTTTTTCTTTGAGTACAACACCTTTGCAAAGTTGAATGCAGTCCTCTTGTTTGCAGACATTATTTATTCCCTCTTTAGTTGGAATATATGTATCATTTATATGATTTGATGGTAAATAAACTTTTACACCTCTTATCTCAACCTGAAACTTCAGATCACTGTTAAATATTACAGTTTTCAGAATGCAATTATTATTGCTTTTGAGTCCACTCTCTGTGCTAATTTTGACAAAGCCATCACCAGTTGATACAACTCTGTAGTTGGCTGGACAGTTATTTAGTATGGTATCGTTTTAAACTCGACATCCTTCAGATTAGGAATAGGATTCCATTTAAGTTGAAATACAGCTTGCTTACATTCATTGATTGTTTTCCGTTGATACACTCCCGGAAAGACTTTTTGAAGAATCTGGGAAAATGTCTGGACGCTATTAACTTTTGTTTCATCTTCCTCCAGCATCACTGATATCTTGTATGTATCATATACATCTTCCACTGTCAGAAATTAATTTTCCTTTTCTGTCACATTTTCAAGAGTTTCTGTCACCCTGAAAAAAGTATTAATTATGCGCACTGATATGATACAGAAATCACATTGAAAAAAAAATTAACTAGAAACATAAGTTATCCAGGCCCCACTACATGTATTAAATTGCGAACCATCTTCAAACCTCAAATGTATTGTTGTGCAATTCATTGCACAAAAATTGGTAATAATCCCTTGACACTGCGGAATTTTTCAGGTTAACAAGACTGAAAGTTTACATATGACAGCCATACTGGAAAGCATCTTGAAAGCATTTGTGCAAAATATGTATTTCAGTTGTCTTCATTATTTTACCAATTTTTTAAATATATTATTGATTCAACAAATGCAACTATTCTAATAATGAATATTAGTGATTGAACAAATGCAAGTTTGCAGGAAAACTAACGGGACGTGTTAAGTTTTTAAAATGTCAAGATTGCCATGTGTCCCTTTAGGTCTCACTACACACTTCAATATTACTGTGTTGGCCATATTGTTTTCTCACCTGCAACAAGAAAAGAAAATATCCATGGGCAATTATTAAAATATTTCAAACCGAAGAACACACCCCTACTTTTTATGGTGTAAGAATCATCCTACAGTCACATGCAAAGGAGCTAAGTGTGTAGTGAGACCTTTAACTTCAGGGATATGTGGCAAGCTAATAGTATGAAAGAGTTATTTGATAAATTGATTTCAGTCTTGCTTTAGATTTTTAAAAAAAAAGAAACAGGAATTTTTTAAATATATTATTGATTCAATATGATATATAAAATCAATTACTTTGAACTATTCTAATATGACTAATATATGATGCATTATAATCTGTTCATATTTACATTTACCTGTTTACAACCCCGTTGACGGGCATTTATTAATTTGTAAATAGTTTACCCAATATATTTTTACATTATTTTTTAATAAATTACTTTCACTTATTTCAAATTTGTTATCAGTATTTACGCACAATATGACCTTTTTATGTGTCGATGTGCCTTAAAACGTCATTCATTCATTCAGCAATATGTTGATACAAACAAAAACTTTGGTGGTAATGTTGAATGTTTTCAGAATTTATCGTGTTTACAAGTAAAAGATCCCATGTACCTTATGATCAATATAAGAGCCCGAATCTGTGACACTGTTTCTGTTTATAACAAACATTTTTTATTCTACATCAGTTATGCAACAAAACAATCCGACATTCAACATTGCTGGTCTCTTTTAAAAATTTACCATGAACCCATTTTTATGCATTCTAAATAACAACCTACCATGAGGCCCTATTTTCATCAAGGCCCCCTGGTTTGAAAAATCTACCTTGAAGCCCTCTTTGGAAAATTCATATGTAGATTGACTTTAATATTTAAGATGGCTACTCAGGAAAGCTTCTCATGCTTTTTATACCCCCGCAAACAAAGTTTAAGAGGGGTATATAAGATTCACTGCGTTTTAGACACACAAGTTTATAACTAGTATAACCACATTGCGTTGTAAACCTTCGCCTCTCACCGCTGCGGGTTCGAATCACACTGGGAGCTCGACTTGTAAGTGAGGATATATCGATTCTTACGGATGGCGGGAGGTGTACAGTACTGGTTCCACCTAGGAAAAGCTGGTGGTCTGCCGCCACCACAAATCATCGACCGTCATATATGACCTTACATGTGTTGAAAATGACGTAAAACACCATACAAACAAACAAACTATTTTAATTTTCCTTTTCAGTGATGATGTCCGTAGTGTATCTGAATCCATTCAAAGAACTTTAATTGATGTGCCTTTATCTAAATGGGACACTGAAATGGACCTAAAAGACGACAACTCATTTGACGCTGATTTTACTACATGTGTGTCTTCATTGTCGGAAGAACAGAATAAATCACCATCTCAAGAGCAAGTGCTCCCAGCTGATTTTAATATAAATTCTGAATTAAAAAAGTTGCAGTTTGTACCACCAATAAATAATTTCCAACAAGATGTCAACAAACTTATTGATCATCTCCTGCAACATGACAGTTTGACGGCAACATTTTGTCAGTGTCAATTGAACAAGTTTTCCACTTTGTATGCCAAGAACATATTGTCCGCAGATAAATCGGTGCCTCAAGAACAATTAACTTTGTTTTATCAGCAATTCTAATACACCCGCACTATATAGCCTAGTTTAAAATATCTCGTTATATTGAACGATATATCACTGTAATTTTTGCAACGTTAGGAGAATAAGCATTGCGCATTCCGCATTCCGCATTGTAACGTATGCAACGTTAGGAGAGCAAGCAAAGCAATGCGAAAGATTTCAGATGTTTGCGTTATTTTTACATTTTTGGGGTATTAGAATAGAAATAGAACATTGTTTACGGTGAATTATCTATAATATATCATGGTTTGTCGTTCAGTTGTAAAAAATAATATCACTTGCCCTTTGGGCTCGTGAAATTATTGTTTACAATTGAACTCCAAACCGTGATATATTAAACGATAATTCACAGTAAACGATGTTCTATTTCTTAAGTATAATCTTTTATGACGAGTCCTATGAGGCCGGGACCCAACTTCTCGTATCGTGCAAAAAAACACTTTTGGTTTACCCGGAAAGATATACTCGTGATTTTTTGCATATCAATCATGTCAATAGCAGAAACTTTACTCTATACGAAACCACTGTATGGATTAATGGTATTTGCATTTCGTAACACCAACGCATTTTCTACGGAAGCCCATAAGTGATAAGAAAATATTGATATTCAAAGAAAAAATGTGTTCAAGTTTATAATTTAGCGATATTATTTTGTTTTGTACATAAATAAGCACGCCTGATTATATTCTGTTTATGCCGAATGCAATTTTCAATTTTTTTTTTAAATCAAAAGCGGTTTAAGGATTGATGATGGCGGGCAGATGGGTGGAGGGAGGGACGGGCATCCACCTTTTGGCTAAAGCTTTCATGCACGTTGTTAAGATCTTCTGTGAATTGTTTTCGGTTAAAACCAACTTTACTGTGAAGTGTTATATCGTTAAGATGCCACTTTCTTACGAGCAAGGACGATTTTCTCCTTTTCAGAATGGTGTTATGACCCCTGAGTTACTTAACAAAAAAACACATTTTGGGTAAAGCTTAGGTGCAAGGTTTTGATAACTTCTTTATCTTATTTTGGATTTTAACTAAAATTGCTGTGAAGCCTTTTATCAAACAGACATCACTTCCTTACGATATATGTGTACCTTTGCATTTTATAAATAGAGTTATGGCCCCTGATTATCTACAAAATACATTTTTGTGTTGAGTTTATGTTAATTAATCAAGTTTTGTTGAAAATTAAACAACATTTTGGATGGAAATTTTATATACAAATAGGATACCAGTATATGTTAATATTGTTATGATACATCAAATTGTTTTGTCATTTTGGAAAGAGGTATGGCCCTTAATTTACTTAGAAAATATGATTATTGCAACAACTATCTTTAATTGTTTAGGGTTTAAACCATATCGTTTAGTGTGAAGTTTAAATAACATTAACATACTGGCAGATATTTAGAATCCGTTCGATGGTAGTTTTTTGATTTCTTAATACAGTTATGGACCTTTAATTTACCTTGAAAATAGAATAATAGTTACTGCAATTACTGTCTTATCAAATTGTAAACTTCCAAATTGGTTCACTATTTTGTCACAGTCGTATGATTATACTTATCAGGAAAATAACGGGTTTTTTATTGACTATTTTCGTTGGAAGGCGATTGAGCGACATCATTGTTTGGGTATGACGTCTGACAGAGTTTCTCCAAAACATCTTAAATACTATCTAAATGATTTATTTGAATTTTGCACTTTTGTTACATATGATCATTAACTGTCCAACCAATATTGGTGTTTCTGTGACCTTGAGTTTCAATTCTAGGTTCTGATTGATAGACGGTCAACTTCTGGTTAAGAAGTCTGTCAACGTTTCTCAAACTCATCATGAACTTGAATATAATCCTACGGTTTGTATCGCCTTGATCCATGGGACGCAATATATTAAATAGTGTAATAGAATCATGTTTACAGTTTAAAACTATAAGTATCACTAAATGTGATCCATACCCTATTTCGAATCAGAAATAAATTATGGTATAAAAGTCGAGAAGGAAATATAACATTCACAGAACACAGTCAGTCAACCAAACACACATATTTGAAACAAACACCAATCACAAGGATAGAATAGTGCAAAGTATGCAAAATGGCAAACTCAAACGGTTGAAATATGGGTACCTCTTTAGAATGGTCAGTGACAATATGGGTACCTCCTTGGAATGGTCAGTGACATAAAGGCTGCTGGGGTTAAACCAGGTTCTGGAGTGCACCATACCTCACTCTTACCCTATTTTCATTCCAATAAAATTCGACCAACCAGGCTATAACCCCTTACAAACTAGGAAGTATTAACAGCAATTAGTAGGCAATATAAGTATAACACAAAATGATCATGTATATATGAATAGAAATTCCCAGAAAGCCACAAAGCAAATACTTGTCAGAAGCCAGGACAAAAAAAGAATGATGACGATAAGACAATATTAAAGTCAAAAATTAGGCGTTACCATCCCTTGCCCTATTTAGGTAGAAGCACATGCATTCATTACGATATATAGTATAGAAGGATAGAGATAAAGAGAAGAAGAAGGCCCTTTACTATATACATATACTATAACTATATTCTCTCTAGCCTTCTATACTATATATCGTAATAAATGTCTAGAGTAGAAGTCATCATAGGGTTCAAAATATGTCGGGTCATCGCAACATTATTTGTACATTGTGGCGAACTGTAAATGGGTCAACATCTGCACATGCAGTGCATTGCAGAATGATAGGGCATATCCTATTTTGTTATGTTTGTTAACAAGTTTAACACAGATTGTATGAATGTGATAATGACCAATAATCTTAAAAAGTCTGTACATATAGTCACCATAGTATTCATGTTGTGACAGACCTTGTAGCAGAAGAGTTCTGACAATACTTTAAGTAAATCAGGGTAACGTATGTGTCGTGTTCGGCCGTTTCCAAAGGTCCATTATCATACTCTTTTTTATAGCACAGTGGCGTTGCTTGTGCAGTGTGGCGGCAGTAAAACGTCTCCCCGCGCTTGCAATCAGTACTGTCATTCATTCGACGTATGTGTCGTGCTCGGCCGTTTCCAAAGGTCCATTATCATACTCCTTTATGATAATAAACCTTTGCAAAGGTTTGTCCGGATATAAAACTCAATGAAGCACTATTAAAGCTGGAGTAGATGAAAATCAAAACAAACTTCCAACTATGTACGGGATTCCTAATTTACAAAAACAGCCTAATAAAGCACACTTTCTTCCTACTTCTAGTGTCTGCACCACTACAGACATCTCCAAAGGTATAACGTCCTGTCTTACTGCCGCTGTAGATCACGTAACACAATATTGTGCTAAAGCTTATGTTAACTCTTGGATTAATATATTTTGGTCGTTATTACTTTCTTGAAAAAGAATGCAGTAAACGTCACGCAAACCTTTTCAAATATAAACTTATTGCTCTTATTCAATATTTATTTTAGTGAATAAACACTAATGTTTGCTCAGCATTTTGCTGCGGTAGAATAAAATGTATTCTTTGGCATATCACTCCGCCATTAAAACAATCAAAATGGACTCTACCATTGCGTTTTCTAGTTGCAGTATAGCATTTGTTCTAACCATCACTTTCCAAAATTGCATAGCTCTAAACAGCCTACCTAAAATTAAAATACTAACCTAAATTCAGCAAAAATGTCCAAAGTAAGCGGAGTTCCATTCGATTGTTTACCACTCAGCATCACCCATGGCATTAGTGGTGTCAGGTCGCGGAGATGATTTCTTATAACCATTTTGATATTTTAGCTATGGTCATGTGACAAATTATGACGTAATCGCAGACTATTTTCTAAGAGTCACATGGTGATCCTGGTAAAGAATGGGTAATGATCACTGTTAAAAGGCTTATCAAAGGAGGTTGTCACCTTATTTTGTTGCAACGCACTGCATGTTTAGTGGTTGACCCATTTACAGTTCACCGCTTTGCTTTCCACTTCATTGTGCGATCGCCGGAAAGATTGTGGACCTATGATGACGTCTACCTAAATCCTGAAAGAACGGTAACGTTCAATGGTTGTCTTTAATGTTGTCTAGTCGTGCCCTTAACAGTGTCAAAATTGAAATGATCTCTCTTGTCATAGAGTTTGCTTATTATTTCTCAGTTTCAATAGCGAGATGTAAATCGAGTAAAGAAGATATAGCAAGTATGAGAAATATTAGCTTTTTTGAGGTGAAGAAAATAAAGGGTTGTAATTGTCCAAAATATCATCCATATACAAAGAGGTATAATAAAAGGCTTCGATTACATCTGCCCAAGGGTAAAAGACTAAAAATGAAACCTCTAACATAACAAAACAAAAACAAATCTGCAACAAGAGTTGCACATTTCGTTCTCATTTGGGATTCCAACAATTTGTCTATAAACAGTAGTGTCATACTTAACTAGTTCCATATGTGTAAAAAATATTATCTTATATGAATATAAATGTACGTGACAAGTCCACATGGTGTACTTGTCCAAAACCCTTCAACTAAATATTAGTGAGAATCATAACTTGTTTACTTAAGTTGCTGTGTACTCAAATTTATATATTTGCAAACATCAAGGGCGATAACTTTGTAAACCACTCTTCAATTGTTCTCATTGTCAAACAAAACCGAGACCTAAATAATAATATCCCAAAAAGCATCGAATAT
Organism: Cyrtodaria siliqua; assembly: GCA_037043455.1. Classification (NCBI taxonomy): domain Eukaryota; kingdom Metazoa; phylum Mollusca; class Bivalvia; order Adapedonta; family Hiatellidae; genus Cyrtodaria; species Cyrtodaria siliqua. The sequence continues at coordinate 98,478 of JAWPHD010008549.1, read as the reverse complement.
CAAATGCTATGTATTACAATCATCGTGAAAACAATTACGCTCCTTAGTCAGAGGACGATATCCTCTTTGTTCAGTTAGAATATTACAAATAATTGATGATATTTCAAAGGAAAATAGGAAACAATCAGACGATCGAATTTTTCGACAATTTAAAGCAATAACTTGATACTCGTCTAACCTGTCTGAAATCCGTTTGATATAAAGTTATACGCCAAACTGTGTGAAAATCGAAACCAATCAATTTAATATATTGTGTACGAAAGCTGGAATTTGCATTTTTGCAATAATCAAGGGCAATAACTCAGTAAGGCATGTGTCAGCTCTGCTCATTGTCATCTTGTCAAAGTTCATATTCATATAAAGTCTCACGCTAAATAATGTGAAGATCGGAATCCGTTTACTAAAGTAATGTGTGTACTAAAATATGCCTATTCTTTCAATAACCGAGGATAATAACTTTTTAAAAGCAAGTGTCAGTTTTACTCAGTATTGAACTTGTCAAAGGCCTTGTAGATATAAGGCCTAACACCATACAATTTAATGGGAATCGGTAACCGTTTACTGCAGTTATTGTGAACACAAGAAAGTTGCATTATCCCTGGCACAGGACAAAACTAAATTCATGAAAGGTCTATAACTCTTGTTAACATTAGTAAGGTGTAACATAATCATGTCTTGATTCTGTTGTTTGATATTTCATATACACATATAGGTTTCAAATACTGGAACTGTATTTGCCTAAAAGGACGTGTGCAAATGTCTTTTTTTTCCTGTGACTGTTTGTTCAGCGATTTTTATATATTGGCTTGGTACGAATGGGTTACCGTAGAAATTGCGATGCTGTTACGAAATGCAAAGTATGCCAGAAGTCTATACAGTGGTTTCATATGTACAAGACCCCCATCTGTTTATATCTAAAAAATCAGGAGTATATCTTTCCGGGTAAACGTTTTCGTTTTTTTCAGGCTTGGGTCCCCGCCTATATCTATAAAACAACATGTTTGCATTTGTTTGAATCAGCTGGTTATAGCAACGAAGTAGAGCAACAATTCCACATATGTAAATTTAACAGTGGCGATTCGAAAACTTTTGTTGAGAAAGAAAGTGGAAAATTTACCCATTTGTAGCGCAACGTATAGTAACATAAGTGTACAGGAAAATACCTCTGACAGTGCACGTGGCAAAATTCGGTACATCGGTGGTTACACTATTGCTAAACTTAGATATATGTATCGTAAACAAATAACTTGCAATTGCCATAAACATCAGGTGAAGCTGTTTCTAAATACTAAAGTACCAAGATAGCCTAGAGGTTCTTGATGGACTTAGAGTATCTGAGCATGCTATACTGCAATCCTCTGTTGATACTGGAAGTTTAATTGATACAACCAGAAAACAGAACATAAACAGAGGACTAACTAACATTACAGATAGTGCATATTTCTTTTTCACTGAGGTTGTCAATCAAATTCTTACCATTATGTCGGGACCAAACGTCTCAATACATGGAATTAACTTGTACCAGTTCACATTTGATCAACTACAAAAAAACTTGGATCTGTTCCAGAAGTTTGTTGCAAGTTGTAATTATAAATTTGACTATTTATCTTGTGACACACTGGATGGCAGTTTACAAATCAGTCAAATTATGAATAACATTGTAGATAAAGTAACTGCAATTGAACTTGTTAATAATGAAAGTATCCATAAGTTTTGTCTGTTTCACCAGAGATATGTTAATGAGATTGCAGGTGGAAAAAAATGGAGCATCGGAAACAAATAAAAGTATCAAAAGCAAGAAAATGTACAGAAGGTAGCTTAAAGAAGAAAGCTGTAGAATCAAAAACAGTAAAGAAATTAAGTGGTGAGGTTAATACCAAGCCACCAGTAGGTATATCTGAGCAAATAGCAGACAATGTTTCCTTCTTAACAAATGAAAGTTCTGTTGAAACAAAGAAAGCTAAAATAACTGCAAGGAAAAAGGCTTTAGCTGTAAGAGAATACAGTGAAGACATTCCAATAGCAGGTAGCTCAAAGGAAACTGTCAAAACAACCAGAACTAAAACTGCTAAAAGTAAGAAGACTTCAAAAGCAAACAATGAAGACATTCAGACTGCAGGTAGTTCAAAGACGATTTATAAATCAAAGAAAAGAAGAACAGCAGAAAATGTGAGAGAGCATAGCTCTGATAGTGAGTCTGACTATGAAGACGATGAACAAAATGAAGATATATGTGCGAAATGTGGTGGTGTTTATGAAGATGGGGAGGACTGGATAAACGGTGATTACTGTATGAAATGGTTCCACAGAAGAAATAGCAAATCTTGCGCAAAATTTGCCTGCCAAGAATGCAAATAATTTATGTAATTTTACAGTATTGTAATTTCACAGTATTGAAATTTATCATGACCTAGACGGGGTTGTTTTTGTAACAAAAGCATATGTCTCCCCCATAAATTATGAACCAACCTGGCTGCAAGTTACGCTCTGCACGTTGTCTCGATATGGTGAGCATCTGTGCCAAATATTTCAAAATCCCTCAAGCGGTTCAAGAGATATGGATCGGACACGAAATATAGTGCATATGACCTTCGACCTCTAGGTGTGACCTTGACCTTGAACAGACGCGGCTGGAAGTTGCGCTCTGCAAGTCGTTTTGATATGGTGAACATGTGTGAAAAGTTATTTCAAATCCCTCAAGCAGTTCAAGAGATATGGAGCGGACACAAAATATAGTGCATATGACCTTCGACCGCTAAGTATGACCTCGACCTTGAACGGACGTAGCTGGAAGTTGCACTCTGCACGTCGTCTCGATATGGTGAACATTTGTGGCAAGAGATTTCCAAATCCCTCAAGCGGTTCAAGAGATATGGTGGAGACCGGAAATATAGTGCATATTACAGTGCATACGACCTTCGACCTCTAAGTGTGAACTTGACCTTGAACGGACTTGGCCATCAAGCCCTCTTACCCTTATACCATTATGTCATTTGTCGACTTCAGGGTGTGGGGGTGTGGGGGGGGGGGGGGGCGGATCTGGAATTATCTTTTGAAAATAGTTTGAACATAAGCTTATCAAATTGAAGAAATAACATGTTGCACATTATACATATCCAAGTCATTTATTGTATCAGATATAACATATATGCTCAAGTATTTATATGTTAGGGCAAAATGTTGAAAAAATGACTAAAATCGCTGATTTCTGAAATGCATTGAGGTATTGGGAAAAAATTAGAAGTGCATAGAAAGAACGGAAAACAATTATTATAACATTTCTGCAGTCCAATGTGCAATAATATACCAGAAAGCCCTTAAGAAGGTGGTAAATGCTGCTTTATTTTGTTGGGCTTTAGTGAGTAACGTGCATGTAAACTATGTTACCTTAAATTACAATTAAAATTTCAATGTACAATAAAAACGTTAAATATCAATTAAATCAAAACCATGTAAAAAAACATAATACATGTACTTGTATTAATATAAGTTGAGAAGCGCTTCAAACGTAATGAAACTATTCTGTAATTTACGTTACACCACATTCATTAGCAAAAAAAACATATTTTTAGTGCAAATAGGTTGCTGTAAAAACTGGTGTTTGTCTGTGAGTAAGGGTTTCTATAATTAGACTGTGTATAATATGAATATGTATATTAGCCGAAATTTAGGTGTAACACAATAAAAAGAAATCAAACATGGCGTCCAAGATGGTGCCGTTGTGTCACAAGATATGTAGGTTGGCCCAGCAGCTGTCGGCCGAGGGTCGCTCAAAGCTATTTCTCTATACTATACTGTATATAGCTCTAAGTGCCATGTTCGAGGCCGAAACACAGGTAGCCCTCCCCCTGATACGGTCTAGCGACCGAGTGACACGGGTAGCGGGGACCTTTGCCGAGGCTGGCCACCGTTCCCGTTGAGTCACAAAACATGTGGGTCAGCCCAGCGGCAGTCGGCTGTGGGTCGCTCAAGGCTATTTCTCTCTATATAACTATACTGTATATAGCTCTAGGTGCCATGTTCGAGACCCGAACTCGGGAAGCCTTCCCCCTGATAAGACCTAGGAACTGTGTGCCACGCGTAGCGAGGACTGTTGCCGACGGCTGACCATCGTTCCCGTTGTGTCTGCCCAAAATCTGTGGGTTGACCCAGCGGCCGTCGGCTGCGGGTCGCTCAAAGCTATTTACTATATAGCTCTAGGTGGCATGTTCGAGACGCGAACTCAGTTAGCCTTCCCCCAGATAAGACATAGGGACCGAATGTCACGCCTAGCGAGGACCGTTGCCGACGGCTGGCCACCAGTCCCGTTGTGTCACAAAATATGTGGGTCGGCCGAAGGTCGTTCAACGCTATTTTCTTCTATATAACGGTATATAGCTCTATGTGCCATGTTCGAGACTCGAACTCGGGTAGCCCTCACCCTGATAAGGCCTAGGGACCGAGTACCACGCATAGCGGGGACCTTTGCCGACGGCTGGCAATCGGTCCCGTTGTGTTACAAAATATGTGGATCGGTCAGCGGCCATCGGTCGAGGGTCGCTCAACGCTATTTCCTTTATACATATATAACTATACTATATAAAGCTCAAGGTGAGTTACGAGGTTCGAGACCCGAACTCGGGTAGCCTCTCCCTGATACAGCCTAGCGATTGAATGCCACTCGTTGCCGGGACTTTTGCCGACAGCTGCCCACTAGTCCCGTTGGGTCACCCAATCTGTCCGTCGGCCAAAGGTCGTTCAACGCTATATCCTTCTACATAACTGTATATAGCCCTATGTGCCATGTCCGAGTCTCGAACGCGGGTAGCTTTTCCCCTAATATGGACTAGCGACGGAGTGCCACATATACTGGGTACCTTTGCCGACGGCTGGCCACCGGTCCCGTTGTGTCGCAAAATCTGTGGGCCGGCCCAGTGGCCGTACGTAGCGGGTCGCTCAACGCTATTTCTCTATTTATAACTTATACTGTATATAGCTCCATCTACCATGTTCGAAATGCCGGTAACGTGGTAAAGTCCAAGTCGCCAGTTGGTACACTTACATGTTCCGAAATGTTCTACACATAATGGGCTTTCAGAAAAATAGGGTGTATAAAATTTCCCCTTGGGTGAGGGTTACTCTCCTACTAGCTTACAGTCTATTTTTCTATTCTACCGGTGTTATATATTTTTTTAGATTTTAACCCAATACCCCAAATGGATTGCAGAAATAAGTGATTTTAGTCCTTTTTTCCAACATATTTCAGCAGATATGTTATATATGATGTGTTGCAAGGAAACACTTGAATATCTATGCTGTGCAAAATTATATTACTTTAATTTGATAAGTTTATGTTAAAACTATTTTCAAAAATAATTCCAGATTCCGTCGATGTTTGACAAAAATATAAATTTTTCGCCTAAAAATTAAGGCATTTTCAAGCATCATAATTATTGGACCTTTGTCTATCCAAAAATATTACAATGTGTCCTTATTTGATTGTATTAATGTGTTTCTATATTTTAACCAAATACCCCCAATGGATTACAGAAATCAGTGATTTATGTCATTTTTTCCAACATTTTGCCCTAAAATGCCAATATTTGAGCACATATGTTATATATTGTGTCAGAAAAAACTTGAATATGTATCCTGTGCAACATTCTACTGCTTCAGTTTGATAAGTTTGTGTTCAAACTAATTTCAAAAAATAATTCCAGATTCCGGCGATTTTTGACAAAAATGCACATTTTTCGCCCCAAAATTAAGGTATTTCCAAACATCATGCGGTTTGAGACTTTTTTCTACTTAATCACTGGACCTTACCCTGCCCAAAAAGGTTACAATATTATTTTTTTTCTATTGTATTAGATATTTTTCTAATTTTTAGTTAAATATCTCCAATGTATTACAGAAATCAGCGATTTTATTCAATTTTTTAAAAAATTTACCCAAAATCTCAATATTTAAGTATCGGATCCATAAATTATATGGTGGGACACGTAGAGAGGCGTTCCGAGAAAGATTCCATCAATTCAAATTGGTTCTAATAAATTCCATTCTTTTTCTAAAAAATAATTCCAGATTTCGCCGATTTTCGTCTAAAAACGCAGTGTTTTCCATCAAAACTCACTAAAGCCCCAACGCTCAGATGGACACATGTCTCAATTTGAAACTTACTGTATGATCTTTCAGAAAATCAAACCCTACAAAATTCCCCCTTGGGGTGGTGGGGCGGAGGGTTTCTCCTACTAGCTCACAACCTACTTGGACACTATTTATTGCGCGGAAAAAAGACATCTTGTGCGTAAGGAATAGTGCCGATGAGTTTTTGTTTTCGCGGGAGCTTCTACGAAGGCTAAGCGGCGGTCCACCAGAGTCTATATAGGCGAGTCATACGGACTGGCTTAGAGTCAACTGCTGGTGTATTGTGGACATAATGAAAGTATATGTTATTGGAACTACCATTTATTCCGGAGTTGATTGCAGCATATGCCAGCTCTGTGGGACTTCAAACACTTACACTGCAGCTGGGTTTTTTTTAGGGATGCATGCCTATATTTTGGGATTTCCTCGATGCTGACTATATTTAATAGAATATAAGACTTTTTTTTTTAACCGGTATCTGTGGTTCATACCATGTCACAACCAAACGTACAGACTTAGCTTTCACTACATTTGAATTTAAAAGCTAGTTGTAAGTATATGATGTCTGTGTCGATGCTCTCAATCCCGTTATGTCAATGACCTTTTCATAACCAACTTTTTATAACCTACATTACTTGAAAAGTGAATATTAGGCATAGTTGAAACAATTGGACGTAGTATTTCAGGCTAAGGTACAAATGCCTGCTCCCTGCAATGCATGTTACGTTTTGTGTGTGTGTTGAAAAGGAACTTTAACGGTCTGAGACATTCTGTTGAATACGTTAATGATTGTAAGAATGTCACATTACATTCAGATATTAAAATGTATTGTGTGAACATTACTCCGAGCATTTAATGTCTGTATTTATATCTCCTAATAAATTCCAGTTTTCCTGAGCTGTACTATAGTTGTTATACATTTCTCCACAACAGATGGTTCTAATGCAAAGGCGATATTCACAAAGTACAAGTTTAATCGAGTGCACTCAATTGTGAATCGTCAAATCCTTGATGTCAAGCAGGAGGTTCAATTCCAGAAGCTACTTAAATTTGTACTTTTACTACAGCTTAAAAACTAACCCGCTAAATAACAGCAAAATTACACTACAAAACCGTTTATCAAAACTCTGTCCAGATGATCAGGTCATATACTAATATATTTGTACCGATTAAAACTAAAGGTTTATTCACCGGTTCTTAAAATGCTCGCGATTGAATATGCGTAAAATGAATTAATTTGGTAACTCTAAATTCGACGTACCAGTTTTTGGGGTCTGGTCTGGCTGGTAAAAAACGTTTACATTGTTTGAATTCTAAAAAATGTAAGATATATATATATATATACCTCGTCGTCAGTAGTTTAGAAACAGTGTACACATGTTGTAAAATTAGGCTGTTGTTGGCAGAATAGCTACTTTATCTTTCTTTATTTTATTCAGGATATGTGTAAAAATAGTTAGAACACAGTCAATCAAAAACACGTATTAAAACCAACATTAATTATAATGTCAATAAGAAGCAATGCACTGCATGTGACACCATAAACACAAACGGGTTGACAATAGGGCAACCGCCTTGAAACGGACAGTGGCAATGTCATTTAGACAGGATAAATGCGTATTTTCTCCCTCTTACACGCCGCACACACTCGGATATTAAAACAATAAAGGCTGCACACAAATACTGTAATTAAAGGTTAATTAAAAGTTATAGGAAATTACAGCTTGCCAGTTAGTTACTTGGGACTTAAACTAACTTAATGCTGTCACTTCCTTATTATTACAATATCAAAATCGATTCGATAATACAATTATGCATAATGCAAAGGATCTCCACTGACACTGAAATGTGTGTTTATAAAGTAGTGCCAATAAACCATAATTTTAGTTTTGTTTAATATCCTATAAAAAAAACGGTATATATTCCGCCGATTACAGAGCTGTGATCTATGCCTTCATCACATTCTTTCAAAAACTACCGGACAATTCGACCAAAATGTTTTCCGCAATCGCGTTTGTTATTAGTTTTCTTGCAGCTGTTGACGGTGATGGTAAGTTTGATAATTTGAGGGCTGGCGTGGCGCAGTCGGTAACGCGGCGGATTTGTAACCGGAGGCCCCGGGTTCAATCCTCCGTGGTGCCACTGAGTTCCGTCGGTGTGTTCTTGGGCAAGACACTTTCCCTTAGCCTCGTCCGTCGGATGGGGACGTGAACCGGGCGGTCCCGTGTATCGGTCTATCCTCCGAGCACGTTAAAGAACCATAGGAATCTATTCGATAATAAGAGTAGGGCAGGTTCACGGATTCCTATGTATCCTTCCCCGCTCTCTGGGGCGGCTCTAAATAACCTATACTGTGTTGATGAGCCGTTAAACAACATTCAAGTTTGATAATTCCTTTTACATTATATTTGGAAAATCTTAACACCAAAATCATAATTATTAAAAGGTGGGTATACCTTTTCAATTAATAAAGTTCAATAATTTATAAAAGAACATACTTGTAGCTTTTTTAAAATGTACATTATTTTACCGAAGTTGCATTTTATTTATTATTTTAAGAACTTATAATACAGAATTGCTTTTGTTTAAATTTAACTATAATCGTTCACAATTAAACATAAACAATGTATGCCATTATATGAATTGCATGACAAAATTTACATTTTTTATATACATATTTATATTTAATAAATACTGAAAATACTTAAGTTAAAATAAGTTCAACTAATATTCCATTTATTCTTTAATTTAAATAGTTTTAAAATAATGATATATTTACGGTAAGTTAAATTTATATTTATTTCCCATTTTAAATGTTTTTATTTACTGTTTATTGAATTCCAAGTTAGTTCAAGTAGAATGTTTTACGCAAGACAATATAATATAAACTACTCAAAATGTGCTAAGGATCACTTCTATACTTCCATATAATAATATTAGAAATTAATTCACAATAACGGTATTAATTTCATTGATACTTCAACAATTCCACAATTTGAATCAAGTCAGGAGATAACATGACCATACACTGCCCTAAATAATTTCATGTAAAATAGAAATAATGCTATTTATTCAGCAAGAAATTTAGACAGCAAAAAAGTGATCAAATTTTGAGTAGATATAGTAATTCACGTAGATAACCTGTTTTTTTCTAAAAAGAAATATTACAAAAACATAAAACTTAAGCAATATAATAACTTCAAATTTCAAATATTCCATAACACACCCTATCCAACCTAAAACGGTCTAACCTTGAACTTTCGAGTTTGCTAACGTTCCATGATACATATATAAGCAAAAAAGGCAAAACTCAAAACACGTTTCGGATGGCTATTGGAATACATACTAAAACAGACACATAACACTAGTTCAATATAAAACTATAGAAAATGTGTCGTTATGAGCAATTTCTGTGATTTTAAAATGTGATCGGTAACAAATTCGTCTCGTTATCCGTCTTATTGAAAAGCTACAGAACGACTCAGAACGACTCAGAACGACTCACATACTATACTTGAAACAATGCACTTGTGGCCCGACCCGATTGCATTGTACTTGTACATATATGGCAATAAAATATGTTTAAATCATACTTGAAACAACACAAGGAAATCAAGTTATTGCATTTTATGACAGGAATTTATGTTTCTTCATCATATATTATATTTTGAATTTATTTAACATTTTAGAATATGCTGTACATAACACAATATAAAAAGAACTTGAGTACATACATATTCTGTTCATTGATAGATATACACAACATTGTTCTGTTTGTTACCGTTGTACGGCGATGTGTTAATTGAATATTTTGCCGTAAAACACCATTAAAATGACTTGCTTGAAAATATTTAATACTTCTGATCCTGTATTTTGATGTTTCTAGTATGATAAGCAAACTATGACTTTTATGGATAGTCTCTATATGGAATCATCGGGGAACCATCGGGGTTTATGTGTAACGTGTCCATCCAAAAACGATGCAAGGTCTCCATTTATAAGAATGATTGATAAAAGTAGAGCATTTTTGGCTAACATTATGGGAATGTAAAACTGCAATCCTTACCCTCCCGTGCGCACTGTACCGTATATTAAAACCTGGAAATATACACATTTGCCAGCTCAATTTCAACAAAAAATACCGGTAATGTACCGAAAATTCAAAGGCAAGTCCGGCCGTATATGACGCTTTCTAGGTTAGACAGGGTGTACATATAGATATAAAACGCGAACAGGAAAAGTAGCATTCAAGGAAGACAGTCAACCAAAAACACACACAGAAACAAAGAACAACTTTAAAGATGAATAAAATGCCAACTAAGACATCACAAACACAAAAGAGTTGACAATAGGGTTACCGCCTTGGAACGGTCATTGTCAAAAAAAGGCCGCTGCGAGTTTAAACCAGGTTCTAGGGTGCACCAAACCTCACACTTACCCCCACTGTCATCCCAATAAAACGGGACGATGTAAATAAACAAAATCCCCACCATGAACTTTTATCTAATCAACAAGGCATCATTAATAGGCAATATAAGTATAATACAAAGATGTTCGTGTATATATAAATACAAAAACAAATAATAGCCTAGAAAGCCACAAAGAAGGTACTCAATGACTTGGCAAAAGCCAGAGCAACAAAAGAACAAACCATTGAGTGAACAACAAGACAAGATTGCAGACAAACATCAAACGTCACCGTTCTTTTGGGCTTTAGGCAGACGTCATCATAGGGTCCAAAGCCTGCCCGGTCACCGCAAATTTAAAGAGGAAAGCATGTAACATAACTATGCTCTTTGTGGCGAACGTAATATACCCACAAAAAAACGCAGCCTCCTGTTTTGCTGGTATTCCCACAGGCCAGTGTTTGAGGGCCTAGGACAGCTTGAACAGCGCTTTAATTAAACAATGTTTGATGTTTCTAAGCACACTTCAATGAGTACTAAGTATTTAATTATTCTATATACATAATTTATTATTTCCTGTTTTGCTGTCTATATAATAAGGGAAAAAAGGGCTACTTTTTATTTTTGCTCAGTATATATGGTATCCTTATTAAAAGAATCAACACTTGATTTCATTTCGATTGACGACATTTCGATTCTAACACCCTCATCAAATGCTAACAAATGTACGTTCTTGTATTATTTTTTTGAAGATCTAATATACTCGCTTGCACCGCAGAAAGCGGATTAGATGATCGTTATTTGAACATTCCAAAATCTTAATCGGAGTGACAACTCCTAAGTACCCACCTAAGAATATGTCAATAATATTCTCATTGATGTATGTATTTCACGTTTGATTAAAGATAGACTGAACTGCAAAATAACCAGTTTAAATCGTCTGCTCTGGTTTCACGAACATATTTTAAAGCTTTCAAGATTATGTATGCTTAGAAATAAATAATAACCTTATACAACACAGGACTTTGTTAAGTACTTCGGAATAGTGCAGCTTCAAGAACAAATGTTAAAGCTTTCAAGTGGATGTGATTTCTTAGAAATAAATTATAGCACTTGTCATGCTTATACAACTGGGAAAACAGGGCTTTGTTAAGTACTTCGGAATAGTGCATCCTTCGATCTTCTAATTCTAAATTATGCCAACTAAAATATTTGCACATCATGTTTTACTACCATTACCACTACAAATGCTTTGGCAAAATATTTTTAGAAATATTAATGTTACGATATCCAATTAAAAGGGAGGTAATTTAGGATTATCGATGTTTTATTTATAATAAACGTTTATATTTTTTAGTATTATTTCCTTCCATTTTAAGAAACGGACTTCGATTCATGTAATGCGTTCAGCGCATTTAATGTTTTCATATAAAGGGAGAGTAATTGTCAAAAGACTAACAATTTAAACAAAAATAAATATTGTACAAAATATTGGTCAAAATAAAAATACTTAATTACACAGCTATTCTAAAATATATTTTAAAACAAAAATAGTTACGATACAAGGGTGAGTAATTAGTAATTTCGTTCAGCCTATATCCATTTCATAAGGTAAGATTTCAAATATGTTTGAACGTATCATATTATGTACCTTGCAAATAATCATGATAATTGGATAAAATGATTTACTTTGTAAAAATTCACTAATTCGGTCCTTATTGCCAACCTTTGCAACATTTTATTATCGTAACCCTGATCTACTTTTAAAATATAAATATAATTTAAGAACTCTTCTTCGACAAAGATTATCACAGCCTGACTTCTATGGTGATATGATTTAAAACTTCGTAAAATGGTTGGTCATAATCACTTTCTTACAATCTTTAGTATACTTGCTCAAACATTATCAAAAGAGGTTATGACCCTATCATTTTGTAACGCACTGCATGTTAAGTGGTTGACCCATTTACAGTTCGCCACTATGCTTTCCTCTTTGATTGTTCGATGACCGGACAAATTGTGTACCTATGATGACGTCTACCTAAATCCTGATAGTACGATAGCGTTTGATGCTTGTTTTTAGTCTTGTCGTACCCTTAACGGTTTGTTCTCTTGTTGCTCTGGCTTCTGCCAAGTCATTGAGTACTTACTTTGTGGCTTTATAGGCTTTTTTTTATATATAAGCGTATGATAATGGACTTTTGGAAACGGCCGAGCACGACATATACGAAATATTGCAGTCTCGGTTTGAGTGAAACTATTCATGAGCGGTAATGAAATATGCTAGATACTGCTCACGTCCTCTAGTCCCGGGTTGAGCAGAAATATATATGTAAATTGGGGTTTCTGTTGTAATTTTCGTCTCACTCCGTTTCGCCTCAAATTACAACAGAAACGCCCAATTTACATATATATAATAAATCACCATGAAATGGTGATTTTACTTGATTTATAAAACTTTTTTAAAATAGGGGTAGTGAAGATTGCAAGTTTATTTTTTTTATAAGTTATCAAAATTATAAAATGTTTCTTTAATACAAAACAAATTTGTTGATTTGTTATTAAAATAACATCCAAATCAACAATTTTCTGACCTTGAATACAAAGGTGGTGGATCATACTCAAACACACTACTAAAACAGTAAATTACACACTTTTTAGACTTTTTTGTAATGTTGCCATTGCTTCCTTTCTTCCCTGCTCCACTAGTTCTTTTTTTTGAACTTCACTTATTTCAGCCTTTTTTTGTTTGGTGTCTTCTTTTAAACTATAATATTTATCCAACTCATCTAAAATCATCTTAAACTCTTGATCAGATATTTGTGCATCACTCAACGCTTTTGATATTAACTGCTTTATACTATTTAACTTTGCCTCTGCCAAAGTTTTTATTTCATGATGTTTTTGAGCTTTTGCATTAAGCTTGCGTCTGATAAAATTAACACAAACACCTGTAGCTCCACATACTATTGCTGCTATTTCTAAAGGTAACAAAACTGGAATAACAAATCCAATCCCAGCCATAATAACACCTGCTGATATCAAGGTAGTGTCAATTCCATCTGTAATATTAATACCACGTTTATATTTTTTATAAAGTGACTGACGTATATCTCGTTCTGTAATTAACTTTTTTTCAATTTCTGAAATCTTTTGTAATCTATAATTTTGTCCGTTTTCCACTGAATTTTCCACTGACAAATCAGGATATAAACTTGGTGCTGTCGGTTGCTTCATTTTTTATTAATGAATAAAAAATTAAATTAATTCAATTAATAATGATGCCACCGTATTTACAGCGGTAGCGTTAGCAACCTTGCATACAAAGTTAACAACAGAACCAACACCAATTTCTAAAGGTTCGTCAAAGTTATCATGATTGCGTGGAATGATGTGAAGCGTTATACCATAATTTGGTTGTTCAACACCATTGACAGAAACTATAACAGATACGTCACCAACTAATCGTTCACATGCTAAACCTATTCCCATAATCCGTCCACGGCGCGTCATTACATGCCCCACATTTGATCCTGCCCCACCATTACCAAATGAGAGTATTCTATTCAACACAAGTGGGCCCTTAGCCTCTGCAAATATTGTTATAATTCCATATTTAAGATTATCAACTCTATTTTTTAAATGATTAAACTGGCTAACAAAAGGCACAATTCGCCTATATAAATCTTGAACATCATTTATCAAAGCCTCTAAGTCTTCTGTTTTTTTAGGTCTTGTTGGTCCATATATACTCATTGTTTTTTTTTTATAAAAATATATTTTTTAAATAATTTCTAAAACACAACTCATAGGCAAACCGTGATTATTTATTTTATTGCCAAACTCATCTCTGACTTCTATTTTCAATTCAGTAATTGCACCATTCATAAGACAGTGATATTCAGGATAAAAACTTGTATATACTATATCTCCAAACTGCTTATTTACTACAGGTACAACACCTATAATAGTGCTTGGCTTACCATTGAAATAATTACTACCCGTATTAACTTGTTCCAGATGAACATATAGCTGTTTATAAGGAGCTAAATCTATTGGGTAATCTCCTATATTAGCACCTGACAACCATTTTCTGTCCTTGAATCCCAGCATTTTTGAAAGACCGCTTGACATTCGTGTTTCCATTTCCATTGGCGTATATATAATGCTGAAGCCATTTTGGACAATATTATCCAGGATAATACTTTCATTTAGCTTTTTAAAATTTTCTACCAAGTCTTGAAAGTTATAGAGTCCACCTGGTAAATGTTCTGTTTTATCTGGGTTTCGTGTCTTTATGACTTCATGATTAATATTAAACCAACCGATAGTGTATGTAAAACTTTTTAATCCAACGCGCTTAGTTCCATCTCTATTATCGATATACTGTTGTAAATTAATAGAGTTGTCTATGTTTGAAATTGTATGAAACATTATTTTTTTAATATATATATATAAAAACACAAATAAAAATGATTTCTGAAGAATTCAAATATAACCCCGATGCTCACTATTCAAATACTTTTAGCAAGAAAGTGATAGATATAATAAATCAAAACATAGTTATTACATCAGACGGTAAAGGCTTTAAAGCATCATTTCCCAATGTCTTTGAAAAATACAAACTCCCATACGTCAAATCAGATGCTATAGTCCAACGTTGGGGAACAGATTGGATGTTATTTTGGCAGAATCAGTTAAACTTTGCTATTTGGTGTGCAACCAGTGGATGTGGTATTGATTTCAACAATCATCTAAAAGCTGATACTCTGGTTGGTTCGTTATTTCGATTTCATGTCTATTACCAAGTCAGAAGAATATTATTTGAAATGAGTGTAGCATTACCGCAAGACTCAAATTGGAATGCTTTTAATAACACATATAACCGAAACGCATACGAGAGAATATGCAAGGAGTTTAACATTGACTTAAATTCAGACTGGAGACAGAAACAAAGCTATAATAATGGTCTAGGAACAATTTACAATTACTGGACACATATTGGTTATCATCCTTTGGTAAATACTGTATACAACAACAAAACGATGAGTTTTACAGTCTATGAGAGTGATAAAACATATCACATTGATTACATTGCACAAGGATCTGAGGCTGACAACAGCTGGTCTACTTTTATACTAGATAGTTCATCTGGATTTACAAGAGCTGGAGTAGAAAGAATCAATGACAGCATAAGAACATACTGCTGGGCAATTCTTGGTTCACAATCACAAACAAGAACTGATATACTTGGAACTGGAACAGCATTTGATGCACAAAAACAATTTTTAGCAAATGTAGAGGACGCAATAAATAGCCCCATCGACTTACCCAGTCAAATTTCAAGATATGAAAACACCTTAAAATATGCAAGAAGTAAAGTAAATTTTGTATATGGAAGTGGATTGTACATGTCTCCGAGCGACATGGAATTAAAAATTGGAATAATACAAGACTACAATAATGAAATTGTAATAGCAACCGATGCACAAGCATTAGGATTGAATAATGATGTAAATGTAAAACCAGTGCCACCAAAAAATATTCAACCTTTTCAAGGCACCACGACAAAGAAATTTTTACCGGAACATTCTGACTTTGATAAATCAATACATAAAACTTTGGAACATAACCCACCAGAAATACAAAAAATAGCGATTGAACACGAAGATAACAAAACAACTATAATTGTTGGTACCATAGTAATAGGTCTTGCTGCATTATTTATTTACGAGATTTACTAAACCACTCTTTAGCTGCCACATACAACAAACCGGAAACAAACACAACCAAAGCCCATAGATTGTTACCAAGCCAATTAATAACATTACCTGTTGCAGATAAAAGCCATGATACTATTGCACCAATAACTCCTGGGAGTGCTGCAGCAGCTTTACCAGCTAGGTTGGCAAGAAGTTTACCAAGATTAAATAGTTGTTTTTTTATCCAATCTTTTACACTTGATGGATCAGGCTTTGGAGTTGGAGTTGGTGCAGTCCCTCCTCCCGTTGTAGGAATAATGGTCTCAACTAATACCCCAATAATCATACCGAAGGCAGTCAAAATACTAACAATAGTAATACCTTGCTCCCTAAACAAGGTTTTGATTCTCTCACCCAATGTTGTGTCTTTTTTTAACACCTTATTTATAGTTTCTTTTATCCTGTTTATTTGACTGCGTAATGCTTCTTTGTTTTCACTCGCCACTTCAAGTCGCGCACTTCTTTCATCTTCTAAATTTTTTATTCTGTCACGTATGCGCTCTTGTTGAAACTCATCCTCCTGCCCGGGGGTGCTAACCTGTTCTAATTTTTGTTTTTCTTTTGCTATATCTTTATCAAGCTCAGTGAGCTTTGAAAGATTATTAGTAAGTTCTCCACGAAAGCTTTGCAATACCTTATCCAAACCTCGTATCTCTCGCATTGTTAGACCTTCTGTTTGTGTTTGAACAGCAGTTTTAGAATGAGTTTCATCTATTGTAATACTCAAATCACTCTCAATTGTATTTACAGCATCTACTGTATTTTGTACATCTTCAGTTGTTGAAAAAGTTTGCATTGGTATATTTTCTCCTTCTTTTGTGATGGTATTTCTTGTTTTTACCAAGGATGCTAATTCTGCCCTACCCTGAGCCTTTCTTTCACGTGGAACTAAATAATCATAATTTTTTAAAGTATTTTTTACGAAGCCAACACCATGTTTTTTAACTAAAGTGTCCAGCTTATAAAACTTGATTGGTTCGTTTGGATTATTTCCCTTGTAATAGGTAAGTGGAACATCATCCACCCCAACTGCATATAACATTGTTCTACCGATTTCGTCCTCAGCCACTCTAAAATCATTTTTATAATCAATTTCGCTGATTTCAGCATTAACTTCAGTAAAAAATTGATCTACTAACCACTTTTTTTGTGTAAGCTGTTCATTCGTTTAATCTTCTCCTTCAAGCTGATCAATATAGTTATTTTCATTTACAATTTGTCTCTGAAATTCTGAGTCAGGTTGTATGAATTCGTCTTCTTCTTCGTCAAGTCTATCTAAGTCTTCTTCTGTTATAGTTTCAATATCGAACGCAGGATTTTCAAATCCTCCTTCAGCCATTGTTTATTTTATTTAATTTTAAAAAATACATTTAAAAAATAAAACAATGTCGGCTTACGGAAACAAACTCAGCCCTCATAGAAAACTAAGAGAACCTCATGGTGCCAAAGGCATCCGCACAAGTGTAGTAATAACTAATAATCCCTCAACAATAGACCAAAACCAGCAACTGCTTGTAAGATTTCCCAATCTGAGTACTAATGATGTGATAGTTCCAAGTACTGCTCGTCTTGCCTTTGAAATAGAACTTAAAAGCAGAACAGACGCCAACGCTACTCTATTTCAAAATCTGGGTAGAACAATTGTAAAAAAAATGACAATAAGAATAAGTGGCAATGAAGTCATGTCAATAGATGACAGTGATATATATCATTGTTATGTAGATTTATGGAAAAGCCCTAGCGAACGACAAAACATAGCTTACCAAGGTATTGGTAAACCAAACATGCTAAAACATAGAGTTAGCGCGGGAGATGCTTCCTCAGACACTAAAGATGAAGCTATAGCAGCAGCTTATGGAAATAGATTTTGTATTCCACTGGACTTTGAAATGTTAGAAAGTCATATGCCATTTTATCAAGCGGGGCTTGGTGATAGGTTAGAATATGAATTAACGTTTAACGATTATAACAAAGTTATCAAAAGCAGTGATGCTGATGCATCTTATGTAATAAAAAATATCTGCTTGGAATTTGATACGGTTAGTGATGTTGAATTAGCCAGACAAATAAGACAGCAAATCAATGGTAAGATGTCATTTATGAATGATCGTATCTTGCGACATAGAAAAATAATAGCAAACAAATCTGATACTCTTTGGAACATCAACATTAATGTACCAGCACGAAGCATGAAAGGTATTTTAATGCTGTTTGAAGACCCAGAAAGAACAGACACAGAAACCTATTACAACCCAAAGATTGAAAAGGTTGAAATGACAATAGAGGGAGTACCAAATCAGTTGTATAGTCAGGGCATGAAGGCATATCAACATTGGGATGAAATCAACAAATATTTTGCTTTAACATCAAAAAGAAACAAAGAGACAGAAATAGTAGCAAGGGACTTAAACTTTACCAATGTTTCTCTTGAGACTTATTTGACAAAATCATATGCTTTGTGGCTTGACCTTAGAACATGTAATGACAATTTATTACACGGCAGTGGAAGAAGAATAGAAAACGGCAGTGAAGGCATAACGATATTAATAAATAAAAAAGCAGATGCAGATCAAACTTTAAATATTTACATATATATAATACAAGATGCGCAAATCAATTTCGAAGATGGAAGATTCAAAGAAGCAGGATACTAGTTTGCAACAAAAATATCCTAAATATCCACACAGTGCCATTATCTGTGGTCAGACAGGCTGCGGCAAAACAGAGTTTGTTCTTGACATACTTGAACAAGAGTATGTTGGATTTTTTAAACATATAATTATATTGTGTCCAACCATAGATTGGAACGAAGCTTATAAAAATAGATCCTGGATAGGAAATGTGAGAAACCCGATAGATAAAAAAATAACAATTGTCAATCCCGTGAGCAACGGTAAAGAAATGTTACAAGAACTGTTGCGTTTCTTTTTCAAACAATATGCTGGCCAGTCCACATTATACATTATTGACGATTGCTCAGCCACAAAAGAATTAACAAAGAAAAAAGATATGTTGTCAGAGTTGGCATTCTCTGGTCGTCACGCCAAACAATCAGTGTGGGTCATTTCACAGAGATATAATTCTGTATTGAAAGATTTGAGGGATCAAGTAAAATGGTTGTGTATGTTTTACACCAAGGACAGAGATAGTTATGAAAATTGTTTGAGAGAAAATGATGTTATTCCAACGTTGGAGGAGAGAACCAGAATAAAAAAAACTTTAGCTAAGACTAAATATTCCAAGTTGATATTGAGGACTGACCAACCAACTGGTTATTGGGTTGAATAATTTCTACCAGCAATTCTTTTTTTCTAACAGCATTGCTTTGTTGCTAATAGTAATACTAACAGCAAAGTAGCAATGTTAATAGCAATACTGACATGAAAATATAATGAAAATATCAGAAAATATAGTATTGCTAATAGCATTGCTCATAGTAAAGTAGCAATGCTAATAGCAATGCTTGCAGCAAATTAACAATGCTAATAAAAAAATAGCAATATTAATAACAATGCTATTAACAATACTAACAATTACTAGTTGCATGAATATCGCTGCTAGTTGTTTTGTATTTTATATTTATTTCAAGATAAAAAATAAGATTAATAATATAAAAATGAATGCGGAAGAACTATTACAAAATATATCGGAACAGATGGAACCAGATGAATCAAAGCAACAAGAAACAAAAAAAGAAAGATTATCAGCCATAGTGGCTGGCGGTGGTAGTCGTCAATATTTGGGTAAAGACATTCAACTCACAAATATAGATAGCATGCCCCCGGATGAAATTAACAAACTTTACTGCAGATATGAAGCAAGGCTTGGGGCAAGCATGACTAAAACTTTAGGCAATTCTTTTATTAACTTGTATGTGATTGGAGTATCAAAATATTTTAATGTAACCGATCCACCAAAGCTGATAGAAGATTTGGAGGAAGACCCATTTATTAATCATGCTTTGACAAGTGCTTGTTGTGAGTTGTATTACAGGTATGGAATGTGCTTAGCACCATTTACAGCAATACTGACAACTGTTAGACATATTGATTTTAATAAAAATAAAATTATAGATAATATAAATGGAGAACCAAGAGAGTGAAGTTATACCTGTTGTTACACAACCTGTTGAACAACAAAAAGTAAAAAATCCAAAAAGAATAGAAGCTGGAAAAAAAGGAGCAGCGGCAAGAAAGGCAAAGCGTTTGCTTCAGGATGTTACAAATCAAAATGCTGCAAAGCAAGATGCTGCAAATGAAATATCAAAAATAACAATAGGTGAAGAAGAACCAGAAAAAATCAAAATAAACGTATACAAAAATTATATTCCACCGTGCCTGGTTTTATTAGGCATTGCTGGGTTGGGTTTGTATATTTATAACAAGAAATCTGCTACGCAACCTGTAGCTGTGCAACCTGTTCATGTTGTACCAAAAGACCCGTTTGATTTTTAATAATTTTTTTTAAAAAAATAATCATATAAAAAAAATGGCAGCAAGTATTGACGGAAAACAAATTGTAAATATGATGTATCATGCTGGAGTGGAAACACTTTTAACTATTGGATTTTCTGAGATTAACAGAAAAATACTAAAAAGACCAGTCACTAAAGTAGGTTTTAATATGACAGATGTTGTGACGCTGTCTGTGGATATAATGTTAGCAATGTCTACAAAGGATATGCTGATTAAGCAAGGTATTATTCCTGCGGATATTATGAAATAATTTTAAAAAATATATATATAAAAAAATGGCAAGTGCAGTAGCAATGATGATCGGTGGCGCATTAACAAATGCATTAGCGTTTAGCGGTTCGAATTATTTCTTTTCGAAAATGGGAAGTCATTCAGACGAGGAAAGACAAAGGCATGACAAAGCCGTGGAACAATTAAACGCAGCACAAGTGGAGTGGAATAAAAAAAGAACAGAGAGATTAGATTTTATTAATAAGCAACTGCAAAAAGAGCATCATGCAGAGCAAACTTTTGATAATGTGGATCAGGCTATGAAACAGTATTATTATACAACTGGCAAACATTTGCTTTTGGAACCGGAGCCCAAGTTAAGTGATTTTTATACACCATCTCCGGATCAACAGAATAGAGAAATTACGTTTATTGTGGTGGGCATGGCTGCAACTGGATTTGTGGCGTATAAATTGATTTCATAAAAAAAATAGTTTAAAACTATAATTACTTTAGATTTGGAATAACTAAATATGTTTACTTTGAAATAACCTTTGGAAAGACTAAGTCATATGCATGATACCTATTTTTTTTTTGTTTTTACATGGTTTCAATCCAAGTGGTCGCATATAATATGGTGGTTTAGCACTCTTCTCTATTTTATCTTTGAGATGACCAGGTGCCCATACTTCACCGTTGTCTAATAATGTCAATACCATGGATGGACCATATTCAGTTTCTATTATTTTCGTATCTGTAATAGTGTATATTTTATTTAGTTCCAAATCTGTCCATTTCTTTGTGCTATTTTGATTTTGCTCTTCAAGCAGTTCATCAAATTGTGCAGTTGTGATTTCCATTTTTTCTTTATAGTTATATAAAGTTTAATCTTTAATAGAAAAAAATGGAAAAGATTTATTACAGCCCAAAAGGATTTTGGAGAGGTTACACAGCAGTTAAAAAATTAGCAAAAGAGGCTGGTGTTAGTGAAAAAAAGGCATTAGAATTTTTAAAGAAACAAGCTGTGTGGCAGATTTATTTACCCGCACCAAAGAAAATAGTTAGACCCAGGTTTGATGTTTCTACTAAGAATGGAGTGCATCAAGCTGATTTGTTATTTCTGCCGCATGATACTTTTGGGATTGGTCGTGGTCGCAAGACATATAAATATGCGTTGACTGTGGTTGATATTGCAAGTAGATATAAAGAAGCAGAGCCACTGACTTCCAAGGATAGCAAAGAAGTTGCCAAAGCATTTGAAAATATATACAGTCGACATCTGAAATATCCAAAATTATTACAAGTGGATCCTGGCAGAGAATTTATGGGTGCAGTGTCGCAGTTGTTGGCAAAACACAAAGTAAATATCAGACGAGGCAGAACAGAAATACACAGAGACCAAGCTTTAGTGGAAAGATTTAACAGAACATTAGCTGAGAGATTGTTTGGCTATCAGTATGCTAAGGAAATAGATTCACAAAAACGTAATAGAGAATGGGTAAAGAGATTACCAGAAGTTGTTAAAGCTATAAATTTGGAGACAAAAAAGCCTCCTCCTGTTGAAACAAAAATATTAAAAGATGATCCTATCTGTATGAATGCAAGTGTAAGATATTTATATCAACCCGGGGAACAAGAAGGTGGAAGACGCAGAGCAACTGATCCAATGTGGAGTGTAGATATTCACAAGATTAAAAGTTATATGGTGACGCAAGGTATAAGAGTTTATTATTTGAAATTACCAGCGCCGCAGAGAGGATTTCTCAAAGAAGAATTACTTATTGTTCCAGCTGATACTCAAATTCATAAGTTTTTAAAGAAACCATGAGCATCAGTTGTAATTCCATCTTCTCGGATGTATCTTTTTGAGTAAAATGGTGATAATGTAACTTTGTTTACTGTTATGCCGTATATTTGATGTTTTATTGATCGCAACATATTCATCTCATGGGTGTATTTTTTCTTGTTAAATAGTGCATCCTTGTAGTTTTCAAAATTTATTTGTTTTTTGACTACATAAGTTTTTACACCCTTTGCTTTTTTAATAATCTGCTCATCCGCTCTCAAAATAGAATATAGCTTGGGTCTTAATCCGACATACTCAGCTATAGCAACACCAGCACATTCGTCTTTCATTTTACCCAATACTTTTTTGTTTGTATCATCATGCATTGGGTGATCTTGAGGATAATCACTCAAGTCATACTCATCTTTCATTTCAGCCATGTCTTTGTATGCATCATCTGTTCTGATGTCTACAAGCAAGCTGTCAGTATCTGTGTATAATAAAGTACAGTTATCTCCGTACCTTTTTTTCAAAGTATTATAATACCAATCATACATCATATACTTTGATAAATCCAATACCGACATCCCAACATAAATTGGTTTGTTTAATGTTAATTTTGTTTTGTTCACATGTATTGCTGACAATTCATCTGAAAATTTTATACGCCTGTTAAAGTTGGGTTTGGCTATTATTTTTCTTATCTTTTCATTTTCAGAGCCGTCAGTTCTGACTAGTTTTATATCAGTCCGCTTGCGTAAATTTTCCATTGTCTTGCCAAACACAGAGTTGTTCATAAGCTTGTAAAAATCTTTTTCAAATTGTGATTTAGCTTTTTTCCTAAGTTCTGTGTTTAAACGAATATATGATTCCATCCATGGCTTTTCATTGAATTCTATTACTCTGTGTACTTTCTTTAGTTTCATGCCTAAAGATAAATACAGTTGCAGGTTTTTGTAATGTATCACATATTTTTCTTTGTCCCTAAGATTGGGAACTAGTTGTTCTGTATTTATCATGCCATTATTTTCTAACAGATCTGTTTGGTATTCAGACAACCATTCTTTTTTCACTGCTAATCTTTCCGGTGCAAGCGGATAGTCATTGTGAGCTTCATGAAGTTCTTTTGGATATTCCAAATCAACTTCAAGCATTTGTCCTTTGCCAGGTTTTGGTTTAGAAAATCTCCCACTCTTGTTTTTGGTTTTCCAAATAAAGCCAGAATATGGAAGTGGTTGACTCATTGCCCACCCATAAAGATTATTTGCATCATAATACATTAAAAAGTTGTTTTCCTCGTTAGGGTTATAATCAGCCACATGTGGATTGTTTGCTTTGGCATATCGTTTTGATACCATACTTATGCCACCACGCATACCTTTTTCTATAAATAAGTGCATGTCAATGTCTGTCAAAAGTTCCAATTCTATTTTTGAATGTTTAAGTAAAGCATCCCAAGATAATCCTGGTGCTGTATAATAATGCAAAGGATCAAGTTTGTATGCACTCATACATGTTTTTCTAAAAGTTTGAAACACATCTGCTAGTAAAGTTACATCAGTTTTTAGATATAAATCATGATAGTCTCCAAGAGTTTTACAGTTAAACTCTTTCCATATTTTTTGAGCGTATTCGTAATCTTTGGAACTTATACTTTCATCTGAAAGACTACTGTAAAACTTTTCTATAGGCGGTAATTGCGTTTCCTTAAATCTTTCCATACTGTCCATATATTCGTATGGATAAACACCTTTTCGTAAAAGTAAATCTGTTTGTTCTCCAAACTGATTTTTGGTAATTTTGAAATCAGATTTGTCTGTTGCTTTAACCAATTTTTCCAGAGACGAAGCCATAAATTGGAAACTGTCTAAAAATCTAAGTTGTCCGGCACTAAATGAAATATACTTTTCAGCGTTGTTTGGAATGCATGTTATATTACCTTTCATTTTATGTATTTTTTGCATGATGAGATGACTATCATATCCTTTGAGGTTGTGAAATATAACAGGAATAATTGTTTTATTTGGTTTTATTTTTAGTTTTAGGTTGCAGTTTTTATGTGCTGCACCTCTGTATTCTCCTGTAAAATGACAGTGATCTCTTACTTTACAGTTTTTGCCACATTTCCTACCTATTTCATTTTCGCATATCCAGCAGTGTGTTGCTTTTTCATAATCTATTTCATTCTGCTGTGTCATGATTAATGGTTTCGGGTGAGCAAATATATTATTGATCTTGCTCTTTTCACATTCCAAATAATTTAAAAACTTTTCAACAGCATCTTCACCTCTGTAAATAACAGGTTCTTCTGATTTACCATCATATCTGACAACTATATATCCAAATCCACAAGCTTCGTGCACACTTGTGATTTTAGATTTCTTTCCAAATTTAGTTGATTGTGATTTGACTATACTTTCAAAATCAGGATATATTGCATAAGGCACAAACATTTGATTTTGATGATTTTTAAATTTTATAGTATTTTTACCTTCTTGAGGCATTTCTATTCTGCAAGAATTTTTGTTAATACCATCACAGTCTTCTTTGTGTTTTGTAAGTAGTCCTTGTCCAGAATAGCCGTGAAGGCAACGATCGCAAAAGTAAGTTTGACCATGGTGTTTGTTTTGGTCCCAGAGTAGTCTATTCAAATTTTTAATCCAGCAATAGTGATATTTTGTTGTTAATGTTTTTGGTTTTTTAGAATAATCATCAGGGTTATAGTTGTCATCTATAATTCCTTCTTCATTATTTGGATCGTCTTCGTTTTCTGATTCAACTTCAGTGTCTTCAGATATTAAGATCAAATTAATTCGTTCAATATCTTTTGGTTGTTCTGATATTTTATATGGAAAAACAGATACCTTTTTATTTTTTCCTGTTATGGTATATCCATAAACGTTGATAGCAAGGTTATTTAGTTTTTCTACTTTGGAAATTTGTGAAATTGGAGTGGGAAGTTCAATACCATCCATATTCAACTTACCCATGTGTTTGTTATAACTAGATATCCTAGTTGGATTATTTTTATTAGGCCACAAAGCAGAAACCAATGCCACTTCCAAGCACTTATTATCTTCATTATTAACATTAATTATTGCTTTTTTATCAGATACTACTTTAGGCAAAGGAATATATGAAGAACCTTTTAATGGTTCATACTTTGCAAAATTTAAGTAAAACGTAACACAGTGATCAATCTCCAATCCAGATGCTGTGTTTGTAAATCTTTCAAGGCTCTCTTGTATATAAGCAGATGATTCATCGTAAAACTCATTTATTTGTTCAGAGGTTAAAATTGCATTTTGTTCACTATGTAATACTGCTGTGATGTATTTTTTTGTAGCACCATCATCTTTGAATAAATTTACAGTGAGACCTAATTGAAACTTTAATCCATCCATCTTTGTCACTTCTTTGCTTATTTGTTTTGTAATAATGGATTTTTTATCACGAAATAGTTTTTGAGGGTCTTTGTATTTCCCGGCAGATATTTCGTATGCTTTAAAATAGCCACATATTGGTTTGTCAACCAGTTTTAATTCTTCTTTAGATGTTCTATCATTAAGCTCTTTCAGTTCATTTATAACATTGTCTCGTAATTTAGCATATTTCTGATTTTGCTCATCTTGTAATTTAGCATATTTCTGATTTTGCTCATCTTGTAATTTATCATATTTCTGCTTTTCTCGTTTACGTTGTTTCTTAGCACGTCGTCTCTTGAGTAAATTTTCTAATGTTTGAGAATTAACCTCTTTTGGAGTTTCCTTTGGAACTTCTTTAAGAGCATCTAGCCCCTTTCTAAGCTGATCATTATTAATTACTCCTTCCCGGTGTAATTGTAAAATGTAGTGAACGTCTTCGGTACTCATTTTTGTAATATATATCATATTAATTTTTTTTCTTTAAAATAAAAAAATATTTATTATAACAAGAAAAAGAAAATGGAAAACACTGAGAAAATTAAAAACATTTGCCAATTTCTCAAAGTTGGAGATCACGAACCTTGTAAAAATAAACCAACAAAAGATTCAAACTACTGCAGTTTGCATAAATTCAGAATAAAGCAAAGTAAAGTTGTACCATGTCTAAAATGTGGAAAAGGTACAAGTGCAAAATATCAAATTTGTGTTGGTTGTGGTGCTCATATAGTTGGATTAAGACATAGATACTGGGAAGTAGTAAAGCCGTATATTGTTGAATGTATTAGGCTGAGACATATAGAAATTTGATTTTCTAGTAAAAAATCATATTTTATTATATTCGTGTTTATTCGTTGATTTGGGTGTAATTTTGATAACAAATCAACAAATTTGTTTTGTATTAAAGAAACATTTTATAATTTTGATAACTTATAAAAAAAATAAACTTGCAATCTTCACTACCCCTATTTTAAAAAAGTTTTATAAATCAAGTAAAATCACCATTTCATGGTGATTTATTATATATATGTAAATTGGGCGTTTCTGTTGTAATTTGAGGCGAAACGGAGTGAGACGAAAATTACAACAGAAACCCCAATTTACATATATATCAGAACTCAATATTCATAAAAATCAACAGTACAGAATTTTAACCATTCGGAAGATGGCAAGCATATGGTCCCAGGATCTAATAAAATTGTATGCCACGAAGAGCGAACTAAACAAAAAGGAATTTAGTTGGGAGCAGCGGTTATGAAGCTTGCGTATCACAAGCAACAGCCGAAAGACTAAATTAAAAAGCAGACAACATATCCTATGAGTGGTAAAACAATACTAATGGCCTTTTATCGGACGTAGTAATGGAACGAATCGAAAATTAAGTAAGAAAACAAAAGAAATTGAAAATGAAACACCGATCACTAAATATAAGTATCGGGCTCAGCGATCTCCAAAAATCGAATGAAAAACAGTACTGATTGCAAGCGCGGGGAGACGTTTTACTGCCGCCACACTGCAGAGCAACGCCACTGTGCTATCAAAAAGAGTATGATAATGGACCTTTGGAAACGGCCGAGCACGACACATACGAAATATTGCTAACGCTCTACTATACCGTGCGAACGCTCTACTACAGCGTTCTAACGCTCTACTACGGCTTGCGAACGCTCTACTACACCGTGCTAACGCTCCACTACAGCGTGCGAATACTCCACTACACCGTGCTAACGCTCTACTACAGCGTGCGAACGCTCTGCTACACCGTGCTAATGCTCTACTACAGCGTGCGAACGCTATAACAAACACCGTGCTAACGCTCTACTACAACGTGCTAACGCTCTACTACACCGTGCTAAGGCTCTACTACAGCGTGCGAACGCTCTACTACACATTGCTAACGATCTACTACACCGTGCGAACGCTCTACTACACCGTGCTAATGCTCTACTACACCGTGCGAACGCTCTACTACACCGTGCTAATGTTCTACTACACCGTGCTAATGTTCTACTACACCGTGCTAATGCTCTACTACACCGTGCGAACCCTCTACTACAGCGTGCGAACGCTCTACTACACCTTGATAATGCTCTGCTACAGCGTGTTAATGCTCTATTAGAGCGTGCGAACGCTCTACTACACAGTGCTAACGCTCTACTACAGCGTGCGAACGCTCTACTACAGCGTGCGAACGTCTTCGACAGCGTGCTAATGCTCTACTACAGCGTGCGAACGCTCTACTACACCATGCTAATGCTCTACTACAGCGTGCGAACGCTCTACTACACATTGCTAACGCTCTACTACACCGTGCGAACGCTCTACTACACCGTGCTAATGCTCTACTACACCGTGCGAACCCTCTACTACAGCGTGCGAAAGCTCTACTACACCGTGATAATGCTCTACTACAGCGTGCTAATGCTCTATTAGAGCGTGCGAACGCTCTACTACACCGTGCTAACGCTCTACTACAGCGTGCGAACGCTCTACTACAGCGTGCGAACGTCTTCGACAGCGTGCTAATGCTCTACTACAGCGTGCGAACGCTCTACTACACCGTGATAATGCTCACTACACTGTGCGAACGCTCTACTACAGCGTGCGAACGCTCTACTACACCGTGATAATGCTCTACTACAGCGTGCTTATGCTCTACTAGAGCGTGCGAACGCTCTACTATACCGTGCTAACGCTCTACTACAGCGTGCGAACGCTCTACTACAGCGTGCTAATGCTCTACTACAGCGTGCGAACGCTCTACTACACCGTGCTAATGCTCTACTACAGCGTGCGAATGCTCTTCTACAGCGTGCGATTGCTCTACTACAGCGTGCCAATTCTCTACTACACCGTGCTAATGCTCTACTACAGCGTGCGAAGCTCTACTACAGCGTGCTAATGCTCTACTACATCGGGCGAACGCTGTACTACACCGTGCTAATGTTCTTTTATCCGTGCTAATGCTCTACTAAAGCGTGCGAACGCTCTACTACACTGTGCTAATTCTCTACTACAGCTGCGAACTCTCTACTACAGCGTGCTAATGCTCTACTACAGCGTGCTAATGCTCTACTGCAGCGTGATAATGCTCTACTACAGCGTGCGAACGCTCTACTACACCGTGTTAATTCTCTACTACAGCATGCGGTAGAGCTGCGTATGCTTTAAATTATTTTTATTGCATGTCCCCTGCGGGGCTCCGTACCAGTGAGCATTGGTGGTAATCGTCTAAACAGTTCCAGACCTGTTTATCTAGATCATACACTACGCTACGGAGACCATCTCCATCCGTCTATGACGTTATGCTGGTCAGCTGACGTATGCCACTCAGATGGTTTAGGCTTTTAGACGCCGGTTCATAAATCAGACAATCTTATACAGTCAGCATTATACATATTATTAAACAATATCATTTCATGGTGTTACCAACAGTGTATATATATGCTGCTATTATATTATAACACCATTCTGTTCTTCTGTAACATATATATATATATATCATTATATAGACGTGTATCTCCTCCCAACTTTAACAAATGCACATAACACATCATCATATAGTTCCACCTCGTAGTTCCTAGTTCCATGTTCAACCTTACGTTATACTAGATATATAATAGTGTCGTTATCTCCAATCCATAAATGCTGTTTGATAGGTAGCATGCACTAAATAAATGCTCATACCTCAAAGTGCCCGTAAAACAATCAACACGAACGCTGTTATTTCCCTTCCCACAAGTTGAAAAAACTCATTGTATAAGCAAACATGTTTAGTTCAATCTGAATATCATGCACGCTCTTCCCAGTGGTTACGGTGCAAATAAACGTATTTATCTGACAAAAATGACCCTTACAGCTTTAGAAGTGGTAAAACATAAAATAGATATACATACATTAATGGGCACGCTAACTGAATGTACAACCCTCATCACTTTTTTCTTACATTTTCTTAAATATTCTGTTTTTTTCTTTACCGTAATGATCCCTACATAAAAAAACGCTCCACACAATATCATTTGTGACTGCAAATTACTTGTCTCTTAATGTAGTGTCACTTTATTATCTGTGTGTTATTCAACAGAATGTCCCAGACAGCTTAAAGAAATATAAAATGATCGGACAGGGAAAGTAGCATTCAAGGAGGACAGTCAACCACAAAACACAGAAACAAACACGCAAACAGACAAACAAGAAGGCAAAAGTAATAACAAATGCAAACGACATCACAAACACAAAAGGGTTGACAATAGGGCTACTGCCTTGGGACGGTCAGTGGCAAAGTAGGCCACTGGGGGGTTTAAACCAGTTCTAGGGTGCACCAAACATCCCACTTACTCTACTGTCATCCCATTAAAACAGGACAGTGTAAATAAAGAAATCCCCGTCATAATCTAATCTCTAACCAACAAGGCAGCATCAATAGGCAATATAAGTAAAACACAAATATGCTCGTGTAAATATAATACAAAAAAACAATAGCCTATAAAGCCACAATGAAGGTACTCATTGACTTGGCAGAAGCCAGAGCAACAAGAGAATAAACCATTAAGGGCACGACAAGAAAGATCATAGACAAACATCAAACGCCACCGTCCCAATGGGCTTTAGGTAGGCTTCATCATAGGGTCCACAGCCTGTCCGGTCATCGTACAATTAAAGAGGTAAGCATAGTGGCGAACTGTAAAAGGGTCCACCACCAAGCAGGCAGTACGTTGCAAAATGATAAGGTCAGTTTCTTTTCAATACAACAAAAAGAAACATAAATCCCAGGGAGCAGGCTTTTGTACCTTATCCAGAAATTCTATATCCAAGTGTTTCAGCTTTGCCAAATATTCCTTTTCCATGTGACGGAGGTTATAAAAAGTGCTTTGGCATAATTGGAAGCATTGATAAAAACATCTTATCCTTACAAACAGCTTTTAAATTAAATGTAGTGAACACTGTGACCGTACATTGGGTTGTGACGTGATATGAACGAGTATTCGTGGTAGCATACATTCTAACTATTGTTTGTTCACCATGACGTTGGGAACACTATTGACTCAACCGTTGTCCGGTGTACCATATCCACTGTTATTGTTGCAAGTGCCCTCAGTACGACAAGGTCATCTTCTGAGCAATTCAAGTGGCACTCTTGTGCTTAGGTCTCAAGTAGAGCGATGCAAACATTTGAGAAGTTTACGTTAACGTTCGTGTGATTAACAAGGCAGTAAAAATAAACTGCCTATGCAACATTTATAACAGGAATATAAAACATGCACTAGCATGCATATCCTTTTGTATTATACGGCCGTGACTTTGTACTTTTACACAAAGCATGGAAATGTAATAAAAAGCAATCGTTTGAGAGGATATTTTTATTAGAATATCTTTTGTGTGAAAAAACAAAACAGCAAAAGTATAATATACATGTATGTATGATGTATAGGTTATGCCGAATATAATTTTATCACATAACTTGCAGGGTAGGGGTATAATAAAGCCATGACATATATAGCATAATCCACATGTAAAATAAACATAAAAAAGCAGTTCGGTGTGCAGCCGGAATTGCCTCGTCGACTCTTAAAAATACTAGATTACGGAAATCGACGAGGCAGTTCCGATTGTTCGGTGTGGTACGGAGAGACGGAAGCAGCATACGCCGTCATCATACCAAGGCAGTTCAAGTTCGTGCCTATTTAATGATGAATTTATGTAATTAGTAGGAAGATGTTATTGATATGACCTTTAATAAATTCAATATTAAACAAACACGCATTAGATCCTCTAGATATAATTAAAATCGAAGACAGCAAATAGTTATTTAAATGCTGATTGAAAATGTACACAAGATTTTAAGAGATTCAAATGTACTACTCAAAGTTTGCTTAGCACCAAGATTTTAATGCGACATTTCACGGTGACTGGTTTTATCAACAAAATAAAACTCAACCATTAATTTAGTTTTACAATTTATTGATGTGAAATTCAGTATTTCAACATATCTATACTTAAATCATATAACAGAAATAAAAGAAAACAAATATTCTTCATTTGTGTTCAAAAATAAGGCGAAAAAGGTTTGGTGCTTAGCAAACTTTGAGTAGTCTAATTTAAAACTACACTTGCGTGCACATTACTCTGCCAAATAATCAGATAACACACAAGATAAACATTAATGGTTGAATGAATTATGTATAAGTTGTCTATATAGTACTATAAATAACGTTATTGTCTATATATATATATATATATATAACACAATTCAGTGAGCCAGTATGTAGATCTAGACATTCAAGACAGTTTTTTAAAATCTGTATTTGAAATAAAAAATGGCTGATGTATCTAACTATAAACAAACGTAAAGGTTAAGTTATACAATAATTCCGATGGTATTTAATTACAGTAGCTATCCTACCAACAACAGTCACATTTTACAACATACGTACACCGTTTCTAACCCTTTTACGCATATCCAATCACGGATATTTTAAGAACTATGAAAAAAAAATCTTATATTTTTAATCGGCACATATACATTATGATTACATGACCTGAACACCTGGATAGAATTTTAATAAACGGTTTTGTAGTGTAATTTTGCCGTTATTTGACTGGTTTGTTTCTTTAACAGTTAAGTGATATTGTTTTTATTTGATTTGTTTGATGATCCAAATCAACTTCAGTGGAAATGGAGCAAAATACAGTAGGAATGCGTACGTGATTAAGCTCCTTAGCAGCCGGTCAGATACCACTATTGATTTGGGGCTTCTGATTGGTTGAACAAGTATAGGGCATATAGTCAGATTGTAAGGTAGATTCTGATTTGATTAAATTACCCAAATCATAACAAATCCCCATAAAACATCGAAACATTATATTTCCATCATATCGAAACATTATATTTCCATCATAAAACATGTTAATTTAGGATATTTTGACTGAAATTTGCATTTTTATGGATAACATTGTACTGAGGGTATATTTGCGAAAAGTAAAATGTCTCTACTGCCATTCTGGGGGTGCCCACCTTCAGTGAAGTATTAGAGGCTGAAAGCATTACATTATGCTGGTAATTTTTGAGTGTCTCTAAGAGAGTTCTTTAAGAAAAGTTAAGCTTTTTCATACATTCAGATTATCAGATATAGGAATAGGGGTTGAAAGCCAAAAGGCTATAATGTAGGCCTATGGGAAATGCAATAGTGGTATATGACCAGCAACAAGAACTGTTTGTATAATTTCAAAAATAAATAGCGTAGTATAAGTACGTGTAGAAATAGTTCCGAAAGGTAATACTGGTATAGGTATGAAACCACCAATTACTTTTCCCGTTAACCGCAATGTTAAAATAACACATATTAATGATTTGCTGATCGAATAAAGTGGTGGTGGTAAACCTATATTGTAATTACTAATAGAAAAAACGTAGAAATTCCACGAAAAATAGATTTTCCATTTTTAGTAACAATGACCTTGACTACAGTGACCCCAAATGCAATCCTAAACCCCTATGATGATGCCTACCTAAAGCCCATTGGGACGGTGGAGTTTGATGATTGTCTATATCTTTCTTGTCATTCCTTTAAGTTATTGATTGGAAACCGTTTTTATTCCTATTTTTATTAACAGTGACATTTAGCTTGACCTCATTTATCTTAAATGCAATCCCAAGCTTCTTTTCCATATAAGGTACCTACACAGCAAATTTCGTTCCAATATCTCTTCCCAACTAAAGTTAACGAGCAGAAACCGTTTTTCTATTCCTAGTAACAATGACCTTGACTTTGACCCCAGTGATCCCAAATGCAATCCCAAACTTCCTTTTGATATAATATACCTACACAGCAAGTTTCATTCTAATATCTCATTTCGTACTTAAGTAATTGAACGGAAAACCTTTTTTTCTGTTTTAAGTAACATTGACCTTGACGTTAACCCCAGTGACCACAAATGCAATCCCAACCTTCCTTTACATAAAAGCTACCTACCCTGCACGTTTCATCCCTAACAAAAGTTATTGAGCGGAAGTAAGAGCACGCACGCATGCCCGCATACCCGCACGCCCGCCCGTCCGTCAAATGACATACCCCAATCTAATAACCAGAATTTTCCAAGAAAAACCTGGTGAATAAAACTAAACTGTAAACTATATGAGACACACATCACGTATATCAGATATATGATTGTTTTGACCCAAACAAGAACTGATCAATTTCTAAAGCTGTGTTAAATAATGTGCATATAACCCGCATAAACTTCCTAGTAGAATGTGTATGTTTTGCATTACTTTTATATAACACACAACACTATATACAACACAATTAACTATTTGCATGTAAATATATGCAACATAACTTCAGTCCTACGACTATGGGTAAACTATCTACTCAATCTGAGCAATAATTCAGCAGTTGCTTAGACAAAAAAAGTAGGTGTTTCCTATTGCGTGCTCTTAAAAAATAGGGTAGGTCGGTAGGAATTTTCTTTTGTTTTCATTTCTTTTTTTATGGAGCAAGATATTGTGAGATTCTACATATATGTATCTCATAAACCCCTAACAAGTTGAGGATACAACTGAAAGTTTCTCTGTGATGTCAGTTTACCTCGATATATTGTGATAAATCAATATTCAGAACATATTTTTTTTTTTTTAAACTTTCATAAAACGTTTTAGGGTCGACCCCTTAAAATAGGGTCGGTCTCGGGCCATCAGAAACACAGGTATATTGTTTTGGCCTTGTTAGCAACAGCATGAAGCTAGAGTTTCCCTAGTAGCCCTAGTCGTAGGAGGGACTTCACGACTTCACAAATCAGATAATTGTTAATTATATTTCATATTGAATATTAGCTGTCTTGTTTTTCTCTTCCCTCATCTCAGTGTGTAAGAGTAGCTGTTCAATAATCATAGCCCGGAGTCTTCCCCATTTCAAACAACAGATATTCCTGAAATAAAACGTATAGTACGAATCGTCATCCAGGGCATGTGGAACAGTCAACATTATTGGCGATTTCCATAATACAAATAGATCATCAATAGTTTGCATCAATACCCTCTTAGTTTGTCTAACGTCTCTTCAACCATTCTCCAAAGTTCGAAAAATAATCAGGTTTTAAATGTTCGTGTGTTAAGAATGGAGAAAAAACTAATAGTAATTATAGTTTAGTTTCTTCAGAAATAGAGAATATTGTATTAGTGTTCGTTTGATAAACGGTATGAAGCGAGTTTTTAACAAGATGTTCAAAATATAACATATTTATTTGAGGAATTACCTATTATTTTAAATGTTACCTTTGAGGGTAACACAGGTGTGACGAACAGATGGACAGTCGGACGGACTGACCAAAGTAAGTTATATCCTTAGTTGTTAAATAAGTTTCATGAATATGTTAAATGGAAGCAGTCTCAAATAATTACTCGTTTTCGTCTCTGTGGGTTCGATCCCTCATGGGCCTAGGAATCTGTATGTGAGGAAGCCATCCAGTTGGCTTGCGGAACGTCGGTGGTTCTATCCAGGTGCCCGCCCGTGCATGAAAATTGCCCGAAGGGGCACCTGGGATATTTCTTCACAAGTGGAAGCTGGAAAAGTCGCTATATGACCTTAGCTGTTGGTGCGACCAATTCGTTTTCTTCTTTTTATGTGTCGCCTGCGTAGCAAGGCAGACACTTAAGGGTGGCAGTGTCCGTCGTCCGCTGTCCTTCCGTCACAATTTGTAACCTAACGTTGGCCATAAATTGAAAAGTATGTGACACATGTTCATGAAACTCCACACACATCTTCATCTTAACCTAATGAATGTTATTACACATGCCCAATAACTCTGGCTTCCATGTTGACAGAGTTATGCCCCATTTCATAAAACTTCAACCTGCAACCTAACCAAGCTCATAACTGACCATAATTTGAAAAGTATTTGACCTATGTTCATGAAACTTCAAACACGTATTCATCTTACCTCACAGACTATTGTAATCCATGACCAATAACTTTAATTTCAGCAGAGTTATGACGTTAACCTGCAACCTAACCAAGCTCATAACTGGCCACAATTTGAAAAATATTGACATGAAACTGCACCCGCATCTTAATCTTAACTAAATAAATGTTGTTACACATGTCCAATAACTCTGACTTTCATTGTGTCAGAGTTAAGGTCCTTTTCATGAAACATTAACTTGCAACCTAACCTAGCTCATAACTTGGCAAAATATTGACCTATGGTCACGAAACTGTATACAGTTCTTCCTTATCAATTATCCAGTGCAAACGTTAACACATTAAAAAACAAGATTGTACTTGCTGAAATAAGCACACGGCAGGCGACACAAGTGTTCGGTGGATTACCCTTCTAGCCATTAATTATGGACACGGCGCCTTGAACAATAATGCATATTACTTCCAAAATATGTAAACAATTTAAATCAATACTTGTGTATAAAAAAAACATTGTAAACTGAAGCAAGTATTACAATGTGTCTCGAATCATTTTATGGCAAATAACGTGTAAAACAAATGTACTAACCACGAGGAATAGGGATCCAATCAGGATGCATTTATTGTCAATACTCATGTCCCGGGGAACTGAAATGAAGCATATAAATCGTGTCCGAGTTATTTTGTTACATCAGGATGGAATGACTTTTACGAAGTTTTAGTTTTGAAAGTACTGTGATATGCTGAAAATATACATACAGATTTATATTATAAAACAAAAGATTAGTGCAGACAAAGGTGTAACAAAACATGCGAGTTTTAAGCAAGAAACTGGAAAAAGTATGTAATTAATAAACGAATATGATACCAAGCAAGTGTAACACTACTGTTATGGCTATCGTAGAAGGTGCTACCTCAACCATCATCTCGTAACATAAGTCATACAATATGTTTTTGTATTTACATACATGTCAAGCAAAACTGTTCGGCTGGATATTGCCTGGCGATGTTGGCAACACTGGTTCGCAGCGATGGATCAGTTACCTGAAAAGCAACAAGAATTACAATTCCATTGTGTTATCCTTGTCACGGCTGGTAAATGCGTAAACCATACACCGCCGGTGCTATACTAAAATGCATTGAGCAACTACCGGGGCAGGATTTGAGAGCATGGAATTTAGAATATCTTCTTGTTTCAACAATAGTTTCACTCTGCTTTGAAAGTTGAAAAACAATGGAGTTTTCCCCAAAATCCAGAGAGTGTAAAACGTCCAAAACAAAAGCTGATAGACATATATATCTTGCTTTCCTTATAGCCAAATTCCATCGTTATTGATGAACGATGATATATTGTTTGACGAAATGCATGCATTATAACGCCTTAATTCGAACGTATTTTGGTAATATGAGGAAATAAGGTCAAAATTACCTAGTACCAAATAAGTGCCCCTTGTCGTTTTTACGCCATTTGTTGTACAACGCTGTTTTATTTCAAGAATCTTCTTCACCACAGTGTTAGTTAAAGTATTGTATATGTTTTTCCTTTATCATTTGCTTAAACTAACACTGTGGTGACAACCCATAGCGTTACAATGGATAAAATTGACCAGTTGTAACGGTTAAATATAAAGACTTTGTTAGAAACGACAAAGAGGGCACTTATTTAGTACCCGGTAATGTTGGCCATATTACTCCACTTATTTAGCAAAACAATAACAATCTATTCAGGGATCTGTCGTTTGGATTGGTGGCTTGCTATTAGATCTCACAACTACGCCGCTTGGCATGGAATAGTGTCTTGTTGTTCGATATATTGGATCCCCAAACACGCCGCCTGACATTGACTGGTGCTTGCTATTTGATCCCTAACCACGCCGCCTGACATTGATTGCTGCTTGATATTGGATCCCCAACCACGCCGCCTCACATTGATTGGTGCTTGATATTTGATCCTTAACCACGCCGCCTGACATTGATTGGTGCTTGATATTGGATCCCCAACCATGCCGCCTGAAATTGATTGGTGCTTGCTGTTGGTCCCACAACCTAGCCGCCTGACATTGGAATCCACAACCACATCGCTTGACATGGACCCCCAAACCCGCCGCCTGACACTGGATTCCACAATCACATCGCTTGACATGGAACTGTGAGTTGTTGTTGGATTTATTCTATCCCAAACCACGCCGCTTGACGTGAATTGGTGGCTTGCTATTGGACCCCACAACAATTGCGCTTTACATAAAGGGTTTGCTATTAAATCCAACAACCACATCGCTTTAAATGTATTGTATTGGACGTGTACTATGAGGTCTTACAACCACACCTATTAACCTTAGATGAGTATCGCCAAAGCCACGCTATTTTCAAGTTAATACTTAGAGCGTATATATTACAGTTGTTCGTGTCTGTATTTTTCCATTTTATTATAATATTGCATTTTATAAGTCATAACTAGGAGCGTAGGTAGCGTGGATTAATATTCGTTGGTCGTGGACGAACACATTTTAACCGAGTTTACATCTTTAACGCGTTACATTTGTTTCGAAGATTTCTACAGATTCTCATTTTCATGTTATTATCTACCAAATGTAGTTTTCCATTTTTCCCAAATTGCAGTATGGGAACAAGGAATCGTTCCTTAAAGCTACAATAGCTATACTTAAACTGATACTAACTCATGAATATGAATGGACCATATGAATATGAATGAGTCATGGATGAAGTAGTTTCTATTCGACGGACATCCAATAAGTTGATTTATAATCCAGAAATTGATGAGTAAAATGTCACATTTTATCTAGCCTTCGCACAGGCAACATCAATAATATTTCGTAAAAAACATAATGTTTTACCGGAATAGGATTTGAACTAGAGATAATTCGGCCTTATTTGTTCCTTATTACCTGAAGCCATTAATACTACAACACGAAGATGTGTTGGTACGGTGTAGCATTATGCATTACACAGTCTCTAGAGCACACACTCGCACAAACTTGTCAACTGCTAAATAAAACATCAAGATGAAAAATGTTTTGAGGCGAAATCCTAGTTAAATTGATAATTTACATACATGATTACACCACGCAAGGTTAATTTACATGTGCGACATGATGGACTGGATGCTGATACACCTTGAGAGGAGTTCAAATATGTTAAATTATTCTGCATCATAACATATGGTACTAAATACTACAGATCAGTGGTTACAACAACATATGCAAATTAGAAGTTCGTGTGTTAGAGTCCCAAGAGAGGCAAACATTTTGTTTTTCCTGTAAATTATAATACATGTACTACCGAGTTAAATGTTATCACTTAAATACCCGATTTCGCCATGAGATGGTGAGCATGCAATTACAAATAAAGACCCGCCTGCTAAGCGGAAAAGCGCGTGTAGCTTTAAGCAACTGCTGCTACTGAAATACATGTAAAATTATGCTTCCCCATATAACTGAACATTTTGTGAAATAAAATCATGGAACGTAACATTGCAATTATACTTCTTTTTTTTTAATGTGTTAAAGTTTCCTTACCGGGTAATTGATATCACCCGGACGACAGCACGTCGTACAGGGACAACATGGACCCCAGCTGGACAACAAATGTTTGTCAAATGCATCGAACAGCTTCATGTGCGGCATACACATGGATGTGCTGAAATAATAAACAAAAACATACTGTATATTTGAATGTTTGGATTAGTTTGTGGTCTTATTTGCCAAGGTGGCTGAAGGACTGTAAACAGTAAAATTATATACATGTAAGAATATGTTCAACCGATGGGTGGTGTGTTTGAGTTAAACTATGAGCGAAATGTGGAGATGGAGAAGAAGAGTCAGATGTGTGAAACTGGCAATTTCTGTAATAAGCGATTTGTTGGCAATTCGATTATTAAAAGAGACATCGAAAACAGAAACGGAGAGAAGCGCTCTCCTTGACGAACATCTAGCATGCATCTAGGTGGCAAGAAACTAAATACTTTCCCATAGGCCTCCTGTGTGACCTGCTAATATCTAAAGAACTAGACACCAAGTTTTCATTAAATTATTTCATAAATATTTCCATCCGAAACCCTTTGAAAGCACGAAAAGCGCGCATTTTCCTAGCTCAAATGTACACATTTTTCTGTTTACAACAAGTATGGAATCCGCTCTGAATATTGACATGCATTTTCGTTGGAGCTTACATTTTCAAAAACATTAAAAAATATTTTTTTATTCAATTTAGTGATCCTTGCTTATGGAGATTTTTGTACACATGGTTTATCCTTCCTGAAAAAGCATTTTGCATATTTCAAACTACTGGTAATATGTGCTGACCTCTGTGAACCTTCACTTCTGCACTGAATGGTACACAACAAAAGGCTGGGCTTATCTCATTGTATATTTAGCAGTGCACAGCCTATACTCCTCACTCACTGTATTGCGATATTTTAACAGCCACATATTAATTATTTGTGCGCGAAAACTCAGGAAAATGAACCATGGAAACATAAAATGAAACTTATCTTCTAACATATTATGAACAATACATTTTCTCTCATTTATCGGTGTTCTGTTTGGTTTATTACATCGTGTTGTTTCTAATTGTAATATATGAGAAGAGACTCTTAAATTAGTCAAAGCAATTATAAATGTTGATATATGCATTCAGTAAGGTAAGAATAACACCTAAAACTACATATATTATTTGTTATAGAACTCTCTACATAAATAAGGTAAATCTATATTATATGTTTTTATAAATGTGTCATTCTGGCTGTAGACATACATGTTACAACGACATATCGCCAGATGAGAGAAAAAAAGTGCCGTCTTTCTTCTATGGAACATTCCTACTCTCACCTGGCGATATTGCCATTGACCCATCATATGTTTCCAAGGAGTGCATGGCACGCTGACATTTTACTTAAGTTTGCTTTTATAAGCAAACAAGCCTGCTCTAGCTGATACCTTATGGGAATTTGTTAAAAAATAACATGACAGAACCTTCCGAACAAATACAACACATCATGTACTAGTTCTTGAGCTGGTTGTAGTCCCCCTTCCCCCATGGGGGATTTTGTACGGTATGATTTTCTGAAAGAACATACAATACGT
The DNA here is from genome assembly GCA_037043455.1 of Cyrtodaria siliqua. Lineage (NCBI taxonomy): Eukaryota > Metazoa > Mollusca > Bivalvia > Adapedonta > Hiatellidae > Cyrtodaria > Cyrtodaria siliqua. Next base: position 57,272 of record JAWPHD010008549.1, on the reverse strand, counting down.
TTCAAAATGAGACAGGTGTGCCATCAGTTCTGAGCGTTGGGCTTTAGTGAGTAACGTGCATGTAAACTATGTTCCATTACAATTAAAATTTCAATGTACATTAAAAACATTAAATATGAATTAAATCAAAACCATGTAAGAAACATAATACATGTACTTTTATTAATATTAATAAAAGTTGAGAAGCGCTTCAAACATATTGAAACTATTACACCACATTCATTATATGTATAATATGCATATGTATACTAGCCGAAATTTAGGTGTAACACAATAAAAAGAAATCAAACATGGCATCAAAGATGGTCCCGTTGTGTCACAAGATCTGTAAGTCGGGCCGCAGCCGTCGACCGATGGTCACTCAACGCTATTTCTCTATAACTATACTGTATATAGCTCTAGGTGCCATGTTCGAGGCCCGAAGTCAGGTAGCCCTCCCCCTGAAACGGTCTAGCGACCGCGCGCCACGCGTAACGGGGACCTTTACCGAAGCTGGCCACCATTCCCGTTTCTCTCTATATAACTATACTGTATATAGATCTAGGTGCCATGTTCGAGACCCGAACTAGGGAATCCTTCCCTCTGATACGACCTGGGGACTGAGTGCCACAAAACCTGTGGGTTGACCCAGCGGCCGTCAACTGTGGGTTGACCCAGCGGCCATCAGCTGCGGGTCGCTCAAAGCTATTTACTATATAGCTCTAGGTGGCATGTTCGAGACCCGAACTCAGGTAGCCTTCCCCCTGATACGACCTAGGGACCAAGTGCCACGCGTAGCTAGGACCATTGCCGACGGCTGGCCACTGGTCCCGTTGTGTCACAAAATATGTGGGTCGGCCGAGCGGCTATCGACCGAAGGTTGTTCAACACTATTTCCCTCTATATAACTGTATATAGCTCAATGTGCCATGTTCGAGTCTCGAACTCGGCACTCCCTCACCCTGATAAGGCCTAGGGACCGAGTACCAGGCATAGCAGGGACATTTGCCGACGGCTGGCTACCGGTCCCTTGTGTCACAAAATATTTGGATCGGTCCAGCGGCCATCGGCCGAGGGTCGCTCAACGCTATTTCCCTCTATACATATATAACTATACTGTATATAGCTCTAGGTGAGTTACGAGGTTCGAGACCCGAACTCGGGTAGCCTCCATCTTGATACAGTCTAGCGATCGAATGCCACGCGTTGCCGGGACCTTTGCCGACGTCTGCCTACTAGTCCCGTTGTGTCATCCAATCTTTTAGTCGGCCCAGCGGCCGTCGGCCGAAGGTCGTTCAACGCTATATCCTTCTATATAACTGTATATAGCTCTATGTGCCATATTCGAGACTCGAACTCGGGTAACTTTTCCCCTAAAATGGACTAACGACCGCGTGCCATATGTACCTGGGACCTTTGCCTTTCCGTCCGTCATTCCGCAGTTCGTGTCCGGACTGTACCTTCAAAACCCATGCATGGATTTTTAATTAACTTGGCACATGTAATCAGCATAACAAGACGATGTGTCGCGCGCAATACCCAGGTCCGTACCTCAAAGGTCAAGGTCACACTTGCAGTTCATAGGTCAAAAACAGGTACGCAATTTCGTGTCCGGACCGTAACGTCACAATCCCTGCAGGGATTTTTAAATAACTTGGCAAAAGTGATCACCAAATCAAGACGATGTGTCGCGCGCAAAACCCAGGTCCATACATCAAAGGTCAAGGTCACACTTGCAGTTCATAGGTCATAAACAGGTACGCAATTTCGTGTCCGGACCGTACGTCACAACCCCTGCAGGGATTTTTAAATAACTTGGCACAAGTGATCACCATAACAAGACGATGTGTCGCGCGCAAAACCCAGGTCTTCAAGGTCAAGGTCACACTTGGAGGTCAAAAGTCAAATCGTGTCAAGTCAATAACTCTGGTATTCATGGACGGATTTTCAAATAACTTGGCACAAGTGCTCACCACTACAAGACGATGTGTCGCGCACAAAATCCTGGTCTGTGGCCCCAAGGTCAAGGTCACACTTAGAGGTCAAAGGTCAAATCGTGTCCGGTCAATAACTTATACATGCCTGGACGGATTTTCAAATAACTTCAATAACACAAGTGCTCAACACAACCAAACGACGTGTCGTGCACAAACTCCAGGTTTATGGCTCCAAGGTCAAGGTCATACTTAGAGGTCAAAAGACTATTCGGGAGCATTTGTCACTTACAGTGATATTTCTTGTTAGTTTTATTTCTATTAATATTTAATATATTCAACCAATAATATATGATAATACCGCATCATAACTAGAAGTTTTCTACCTAATTCATCGTTAACAAAATCGTTTTGCGTTGTATTTTATACTCCCAAAAGTATTTTACAACAGTTTAAATAGCCTTTTCAATGCTATTCGCTTGAATAAATTCCCACACTTCCGACCCATAATTCAAACTAGGAGTAGTTAATGTAGCAAGTAAATATATTCTATGTTCAGCTGGTAAATCCGTAAATTCACTTTAAATATTGCTTATAAACCTTGACCTGCAAGTGTTCATTGAGTATATGAAAATGATCCACCAGCTGCATTACGTGGTCCCGCCTTAATTCCATTAAGCGATGGGAAAGCTTATATTAGCAGGATTTTATAACGGATATTTTGACAAAACAAGTTAAAAAACATTTTTTACTGAAAAAAAAAATGCGATAACCTGTTTAACTGTTTTAATTTTACAATATGCAAACTTTTTAAGCCGAAATAAAGGCTTTGTTTTCATACCCCAGCCAACAACTTTTTCGATCTTTGAGAAGCTGTTGGATGCGATAAGAACGTTAATACTCGGACCACGTAATGGTAAACACGAATTGTGTAGACCCTGTTTTTCTGAAAGCCCATTATGTATGTAGTTTTTTGCAACTTGTGTGCCATCTGAGCGTTGGGACTTTATCGCGTTACAGGCTGTAGAATAGCCTGTAAAATACGTTACCTATAAAATAATAATTACTTTTACTGCATTTTGAAGACTAAAAATGTATGGAAGAAAGCGTTTGTATTTAAATTGTCTTCATTATTCATGACTTTAATAATACAAACTTTCATTTCACTTATTTTTTATACCTTGGATATCTGCGTTAATAAGTCTACGTTACCGTAATTTACATATTACCTTGTTTTATTAAGTTTTTTAACGAAAGACATTAAGAACATTAATGATGTTACATCCAAAAATGATTCGAAACCTTACAGATATCACAGACATACGTGTCCATGATGTTAATAATGTTTGGTTCTTGTAATGTACGTTACAGTGTGTGTTTTTAAATCATTTTCTATTTTCCGCATGTTATTCTTTTTTAGAACAAATCATCCAATAAACTATTAAAGTTGTATTGCCGCATTCCTTCAAACACAATTGATTGTAACAACTGTTTGAACATTTTGTATGCTTTCTAAACTACAAAATTTCGTTTCACTTAATGTTTATACCTTTGATACCTGCGTTATTAAGTCTACGTTACCGTAATTTACGTTACTTTGTTGAATGAAGGTGTTTAGTTTAAAAACATAAATATTTTATATTCGAAAATTATTTCAAACATCTTAGTTGTAATAGACATACGTATCAATGATGTGAACAATATATGATTCTTGTATTGTCCGTTATAGTGTGTGTTTTTGAAACTAATTAAGAATAATCTCCCGTGTGTTACCAGAAATCTGGAAAATTCATCCAGTTAGCTTTTACAGATGTTAATACAACATTCCTCTGCAAATCATCAATGGTAACAACAAAGATTGAACAGACATATTATGTATATATATTATGTCAATGTTAATATGTGTTACCTCATGTATTAAACGTTACGTACGTTACCAGTTCTTTGTTAGGGATGGATGTATACAGTTCTTTGCGTGAAGAAATAACTTCTGATGACATATTTGCAATCTCTGGAGAGTGGCCTCTAGCAGCTTTGCTCTACATTGACGTGTAATGTACCAGTGGAAATACGTGTATGCTGCCTACTTTCTACTGAATCCAATGATGTTACCCAAGGGTCAGAGTGTCATTAAATATACTGGAATGTGTCTGGCGTAGTTCCAATCGTCATACTCAAAGAACATTAGACATAGGCGGTAGATTGAAGAGATATGCATGTCAAGGTCATTTTCCTTTGTGGCTGTCTTTGATAAGATTTAATATTATTAGTATTGTGTACAAATACTAGTAATCAGAATAAGGCAAGACTAACTTACATTGGATGGGGACAAAATATTATTATTATTTGGAGTTTGTCTCAAAAGCAGGATACATTGTAACAAAGGCATATGCCATAACTAGTATAAAAAAAAAACATTTTCAATAAAGGATAAGCTCCCAGTAGTTAAATGTGAAATTACTATTTTTCTGATTTATGAAACATTTTAAAATATTTAATAGTTAAAAGTAAAATACTAGCACCTTTATTTCTGGAAACTCCATATATTACATGTAACTTTAAATGGTTTCGTGTTTATGTTAAATATCGTAACATATTCTCGCTCACTCTCTCTCCACACACATTTTATTTATTCATTTATTCATTCTTTTATATATTCATTTAATGAATAACATTTTATTATTAAAATAGTCACTGTTTCAGTAAAGAACTAGAGCCTTTGTTTCTGGAAACATTCAATATTTATGACAAATAACATTAAATGGTAACTTAAAGTTCATGATTATGTCACGTAACGTAAACTACATTGTCTTTTGGAAACTTGTTTTATTGCATTATATTTTGTTTTTAACATGTCTGATAAATTATATAAAATATACATAACCGTTTTTTTGTATATAAACAATGTTTGAGTATTACATTTTCAAAACATGATAATGTTAACGTATTTCAAATGGATGTCACGCCCTTATGTCCCCACTCTCATTTGGTAAATATACTTTATTTTGTAGCAAATGTATACCTTTCAGGAAAATATATCCTTCGAAATTCCCCCAGAGTGAGGATGGCGTTTTTTGGTAACTTACGGTCTAGTTATTATTAAATATAGTTATAAATTTATAAATAAAGTATATTTTCATATTTTCATTATGTTGAAAAGTCTGTCTAAATTAAACAATTCATAAATAACATAGATATAGGTAGTATTTGTTGTTCATATGCACCTTTTTTTGATTATATTCAAATGTACTGAAGGTGTTTTGGAATTGTTATGGTAACGTAATTGTCACGTGTGTTACACACAAACGCCCCAACGCTCAGATGGCTAATTGTGAAGATTTTTGTATGAAATTTCAAAAAATCATACCCTACAAACTTCCCCCAGTGGGCGGAAGGGGTCTATAGCCAGCTCAAGGATTAATAGTTTTCCGCCCAATTCCTAAATCTGTTATTTCAGAAAAAATATCTATTTCAACAAATCCATAAAATTGCGTTGACATCTGTTTACCATGAATGAAACGTCCATTTATATAATACTCCGTCTTCCCTGATCGGTTTGAGTTAACCTGGTTTATACCTTTCGTAATGTCATGCTTTGTAATATCAAATTTAAGTTCACTACTATAAACATTATATTTCTGGGTTATTAACCGACTTAAAATATTGTTCAAAAGTGCTTACCTGTGTAGAAGGGTGTTTTACGCCGGTCACACAAATGTTCCAATACAGCTAAGAAAGTTTAATGACTAGTCTGATTATATTTTTTCGTTTACATTGTATCATGATCCTATTTACATATGCGTATGCATGCTTTGTTTAAACAAGAGGCCCAAGAGGGCCTGTGGACGCTCTACTGGCTTATATGGCTCTTATAACATCAATGAAGCGAGTGACTATCTGGCTGGTTTTCGAACTTGGCCAGTAGAGACAATAAAAATAAAAATAAAATTCAAAAAAACATTAAAAAAAAATTCAAAAAAAAAAAATTCAAAAAAATAATGAAAAAAAAAATTATGAAAAAAAATAAATCAATAAAAAAAAATAAAAAAAATAAAAAAAAATTAAATTAAAAAATGAATAAATAATAATATAAAAAAAAGTCATTAAATCTGGTAAAGTTTGGCAAAGATCAGATGCAAAATGAAGGCCCTATCGTATGACGAGGCAAATTATAGCATTTTTTAACAAAATCAAGGGCCATAACTTCGCTGTTACTGGTCCGATCTGGCTAGTATTCGAACCTGACCGAGCTTTCATTGACATTAACAATCTGATAAAGCTTGGTAAAGATCGGATGAAAAATGAAGGCCCTACCGTCTTAACAAGACAAAATATAGCATTTTGAACTAAATCAAGGGCCATAACTCCGCTGATACTGGTCCGATATGAATGGTTTTCGAACTTGAAGTTTGGTAAGGCAATGAAGCCCCTATCGTCTTAACGAGGCAAAATATCGCATTTTTAACTAAATAAAGGGCCATAACTCCGCTGTTACTAGTCCGATATGGCTGGTTTTCGAACTTGCTCGAGCTTTCATTGATATTAACAATCTGATAGTGTTTGGTAAATATCGGCTGAACAATGAAGCCCCTATCATCTTAACGAGGCAAAATATATCATTTTTACCTAATCAAGGGCCATAACTCCGCTGTTACTGGTCCGATAAGGCTGGTTTATAAACTTGTTCGAGCTTTCAACGACATTGACAATCTGATAAAGTTTGGTAAAGATTGGATGAACAATGAAGCCCCTATCGTATTAACGAGGCAAAATATAGCATTTTTAACTAAATCAAGGGCCATAACTCCGCTGTTACTAGTCCGATATGGCTGGTTTTCAAACTTGTCCGAGCTTTAATTGATATTAACAATGTGGTAAAGCTTGGTAAAGATAGGATGAAAAATGAAGGCCCTATCGTCTTAACGAGGCAAAATATAGCAATATAGCATTTTAACTAAATCAAGGGCCATAACTCCGTTGTTACTTGTCCGATCTGGCTGGTTTTCGAACTCATCCGAGCTTTTATTGATATTAACAACCTATTAAAGTTTGGTAAAGATGAAGGCTCTATCGTCTTAACGAGACAAAAGTTAACGACGGACGGACGGACGGACGGACGACGGACGGACGGACGACGGACAACTCGGCATCCCATAAGGAAGGCCAGCAGAGCTTAAAATAGAATTTTTCCAGCGGGTTTATATTGTCCCAGATCAATGTCTGGTGGGAGGGATTTGATTTAAAGTCCCAAGCACCATGTTTTGATCTCGCACAATATAAAGCCGATGGCAATATGATAATACCCGATAGTCTCTCATATAACAAGAGTTAAATTATATCTATAAAACCCAGGAATTTCGAATGCAAATTATTTTTAGCGAGAACTAAGGCGCACCATCTTTTGGCGGGAATTGAAGGCGAGCCATGCTAGAATGATTTAACCAATATGTAAACCTTCTAGATATACTAGATATGCTTCGAAGAAGTGATCGAGATATTTCAAATGAAGTAAAGGTGTAGTTTCAGACTGTCCCAGTGATTAATGAAACGATAGATAGGGAAATAGGAAGAAAGAAACTTAGGAGATGGGACCAGTGAGCACTTGGACGATGATTGGTTTAAATGAGATTGAACCTTTGTCTGACTGTTCCGATAACTTTGCCGACTGGTGCTTCTATTGTCAGCACCATACCACAGTTCCCGTCGGCACACCAGCAAAATGCCGTGCAGGTTCCCTTGAAATCTCGAGAGATTCTCATTACCTCCTGAAAAGGGAACATCAAATGCTATTCTTAGATTATATAAACGATGGTTGTATCTTTATAATAATATTACCAAGGCTGCGAGCCAACAACGTAGTATAAAAACAAATATATATGAGACGAAATAACGCCAAGCGAAAAGACGACAAATAGTCAAAATGCCGTGCGAAAAAACAAAACCCCGCCAGGTCATGTGGAGTCCGCCTTCGTTCATCTGAGTATCGGACCGCGATTAGAAACAACTCACAAGTGCTAGGAAATGTGGATAACTGGGGTAGAATAGCGTGCATGCTCGGTTCCTCACATGTTGATTGCTTGGAAATGATAGCGTGTTTGCTGCAAGGAGCTGTGAATAGCTGCGGAATGCCAGCGTGTTCGATGCTAGGACAGGTGGGTAGATAGGTAGGATAGCGTTCTCGGTGATATGATGTGTAGTAGCCGGGCATGATAACGCACTTGGTTCAAGATATGAACAGCTGGGGGCATGATAGCATGCACGACGCTAGATGTGGGTAGCTAGGGCATGATATCAGTTGTTTGTAGCTGGTGTAGGATAGCTTCCTCGGTGTTAGAAGGCGTGAGTTACTTGGGTAGGATAGCGTGCTATAAATTGCTTGGGTAGGAGAGTATGCTCAGTGTTAAGAGACACTAATAGTATTGGTAGGATAGCGTGCTCGATGTTAGGAGGAATTAGTACTTTGGGTAGGATAGCGTGCTTTATGAGGTCTGGATAGCTGGGATAGGAGTGAGTGTTTGGAGGTTGTGAATACTTTGGATAGGATAGCGTGTTGGGTGCCAGTTTGTTTGAGTATCTGAGCACGCTTTACCACCTCAGCAACCCACACCTTCTAACAACTGTGAATTGTTTCGAGTCGCCGTCCGACACTCGGATGGGCCAACACGGACTCCAAAGAACCAGTCACGTGATTTTGTCTTATTAATAAATTTTGTTATTTCGCCGGGCGTTTTCTGTTTTTTTCGCTATTTCGCTTGGCGTCTTTTCGCCTGGCGTTATTTCGTTTTTCGTCTTTTCGTTATTTTGCTCGGCGTTTTTTCGTCTTTTCATTATTTCAAACAGCGTATTTTCGTCCGGCGTTATTTCGCTCGGCGTTATTTCGCGGCAAAATAACGAAAAGACGAGATGGCACATTCAGCCAACATCAATATTTGTGTCTCTGTTTTGTTAGGTGTACTGGCATATCAATTTTTTTTGTTGGGTTTACTGGCATATCGACATCTTTTGTTGGGTTTACTGCCATATCATCATGTTTTGTTGGGTTTGATGGCATATAAACATGTTTTGTTTGTTTTACTGCATCAACATGTTGTGTATGGTTTACTGGCATGTCATCATGTTGAGTAGGGTTTACTGGCATACCATCATGTTTTGTTGGGTTTGCTGGCATGTAAACATGTTTTGTTTGTTTTACTTCATATCAACATGTTCTGTAGGGTTTACTGGCATATCATCATGTTGTGTAGGGTTTACTGACATATCAACATGTTGTGTAGGGTTTACTGACATGTCAATATGGTGTTAATTTACTGGAATATCATCATGTTGTGTAGGGTTTACTGGCATATCAACATGGTGTGTTGGGTTTACTGGCATATCAACATATCGTGTAGGGTTTACTGGCATATCATCATGTTGTGTAGGGTTTACTGGCATATCAACATGCTGTGTAGGGTTTACTGGCATATTAACATGGTGTGTTGGTTTACTGGCATATCAACATTGTGTGTTGGGTTTACTGGCATATCAACATGGTGTATAGGGTTTACTGGCATATCAACATGGAGTGATGGGTTTACTGGCATATCAACATGGTGTGTAGGGTTTACTGGCATATCAACATGGTGTGTTGGGTTAACTGGCATATCAACATGGTGTGTTGGGTTTACTGGCACACCAACATGTTGTGTAGGGTTTACTGGCTTATCATCATGTTGTTTTGGGTCATTTGGCATATCAACATGGTGTGTTGGATTTACTGGCATATCAACATGGTGTGTCGGGTTTACTGGCATATCAACATGGTGTGTTGGGTTTACTGACATATCAACATGTTGTGTAGGGTTTACTGACATGTCAATATGGTGTTAATTTACTGGAATATCATCATGTTGTGTAGGGTTTACTGGCATATCAACATGGTGTGTTGGGTTTACTGGCATATCAACATATTGTGTAGGGTTTACTGGCATATCATCATGCTGTGTAGGGTTTACTGGCATATCAACATGTTGTGTAGGGTTTACTGGCATATTAACATGGTGTGTTGGTTTACTGGCATATCAACATGTTGTGTTGGGTTTACTGGCATATCAACATGGTGTATAGGGTTTACTGGCATATCAACATGGAGTGTTGGGTTTACTGGCATATCAACATGGTGTGTTGGGTTTACTGGCATATCAACATGGTGTGTTGGGTTTACTGGCACACCAACATGTTGTGTAGGATTTACTGGCTTATCATCACGTTGTGTAGGGTCAATTGGTATATCAACATGGTGTGTTGGATTTACTGGCATATCAACATGGTGTGTTGGGTTTACTGGCATATCAACATGGTGTGTTGGGTTTACTGACATATCAACATGTTGTGTAGGGTTTACTGGCATATCATCATGTTGTGTAGGATTTACAGGCATATCAACATGGTGTGTTGGAATTACTGGCATATCAACATGGTGTGTTGGGTTTACTGACATATCACCATATTGTGTAGGGTTTACTGGCATATCAACATGTTGTATAGGGTTTACTGCCATATCAACATGGTGTGTAGGATTTACTGGCACATCAACATGTTGTGTAGGATTTACTGGCACATCAACATGGTGTGTTGGGTTTATTGGCATATCAACATGGTGTGTTGGGTTTACTGGCATATCAATATGTTGTGTAGGGTTTACTGGCATATCATCCATCATGTTGTTTAGGGTTTACTGGCATATCAACATGGTGTGTTGGGTTTACTGGCATATCAACATGTTGTGTAGGGTTTACTGGCATATCATCATGTTGTATAGGGTTTACTGGCATATCAACATGGTGTGTTGGGTTTACTGGCATATCAACATGCTGTTTAGGGTTTACTGACTTATCAACATGCTGTGTAGGGATTACTGGCATATCAACATGTTGTGTAGGGTTTACTGGCATATCAACATCTTTTGTTGAGTTTACTGGCATATCGACATCTTTTGTTGGGTTTTCTGGCATATAAACATGGTTTGTAGGGTTTACTGGCATATCAACATTGTGTGTTGGGTTTACTGGCACATCATCATGTTGTGTAGCATTACTTACATATCAACATGGTGCTGTGTATGCTTTAATGGCATATCAACATGTTGTGTAGTGTTTACCGGCATATCAACATGGTTTGTAGGGTTTACCGGCATATCAACATGGTGTGTTGGGTTTATTGGCATATCAACATTGTGTGTTGGGTTTACTGGCATATCTTGATGTTGTGTTGGGTTAACTGGCATATCAACATGGTGGTGTGACTGCTTTAATGGCATATAAACATGTTGTGTAGGGTTTACCGGCATATCAACATGTTGGTGTGTTGGGTTGACTGTCATATCAACATGGTGTGTTAGGTTTACTGGCATATCAACATGGTGTGTAGGGTTTTCTGGCATATCAGCATGGTGTGTTGGGTTTACTGGCATATCAACATGGTGTGTATGGGTTACTGACATATCAACGTATTGTGTAGGGTTTACTGACATATCAACATGTTGTGTAGGGTTTACCGACTTATCAACATGTTGTGTAGGGTTTAGGACTTATCATGTTGTGTAGGGTTTACTGGCATATCAACATGTTGTGTAGGGTTTACCGACTTATGAACATGTTGTGTAGGGTTTAGGACTTATCATGTTGTGTAGGGTTTACTGACATATCAACATGTTGTGTAGGGTGTACCGACTTATCAACAGGTTGTGTAGGGTTTAGGACTTATCATGTTGTGTTGGGTTTACTGGCATATCAACATGTTGTGTAGGGTTTACTGGCATATCAACATGTTGTGTAGGGTTTACTGTCATATCAACTATTGTGTAGGGTTTACTGACATATCAACATGTTGTGTAGGGTTTATTGGCGTATCAACATGGTGAGTTGGGTTTACTGGCATATCAACATGTTGTGTTAGGTTTACTGGCATATCAACATGTTGTGTAGGGTTTACTGGCATATCATCATGTTGTGTAAGGTTTACAGACATATCAATATGTTGTGTAGGGTTTACTAAATAATCAACATGTTGTGTAGGGTTTACTGGCATATCAACATATTGTTTAGGGTTTATTGTCATATCAACATGGTGTGTAGGGTTGACTGGCATATCATCATGTTGTGTAGGTTTACTGGCATATAAACATGTTGTGTAGGGTTTACTGGCATATCATCATGTTGTGTAGGGTTTACCAGCTTATCAACATGTTGTGTAGAGTTTACTGGCTTATCAACATATTGTGTAGGGTTTATTGTCATGTCAACATGGTGTCTTGGGTTTACAGGCATATCAAGATGTTGTGCAAGGTTTACCGGCTTATCAACAGTGTGTGTAGGGTTTACCGACATATCAACATGTTGTGTAGGGTTTACAGACTTATCAACATGTTGTGTAGGGTTTACCTTCATATCAACATGTTGTGTAGGGTTTTATGGCATATCAACATGTTGTGTAGGGTTAACTGTCATATCAACATGTTGTGTAGGGTTTACTGTCATATCAACATGGTGTGTAGGGTTTACTGGCATATCAGCATGTTGTGTTAGGTTTACTGGCATATCAAAATGTTGTGTAGGGTTTACTGGCATATTATCATGTTGTGTAGTGTTTACTGGCATATCAATATGTTGTGTACGGTTTACTAACTTATCGACTTGTTGTGTAGGGTTTACTGGCATATCAACATATTGTGTAGGGTTTATTGTCATATCAACATGGTGTGTAGGGTTTACTGGCATATCATCATGTTGTGTAGGATTTACTGGCATATCAACATGTTGTGTAGGGTTTACTGGCATATCATCATGTTGTGTAGGGTTTACCGGCTTATCAACATGTTGTGTAGGGTTTACCGACATATCAACTTGTTGTGTAGGGTTTACCGGCTTATCAACATGTTGTGTTGGGTTTACTGGCATATCAATATGTTGTGTAGGGTTTACTAACTTATCAACATGTTGTGTTGGGTTTACTGGCATATCAATATGTTGTGTAGGGTTTACTAACTTATCAACATGTTGTGTAGAGTTTACTGGCTTATCAACATATTGTGTAGGGTTTGTTGTCATATCAAAATGGTGTCTTGGGTTTACTGGCATATCAAGATGTTGTGCAAGGTTTACTGGCATATCATCATGTTGCGTTGGGTTTACCGGCATATCAACATGTTGTGTAGGGTTTACCGGCTTATCAACATGGTGTGTAGGGTTTGTTGTCATATCAAAATGGTGTCTTGGGTTAACTGGCATATCAAGATGTTGTGCAAGGTTTACTGGCATATCATCATGTTGCGTTGGGTTAACCGGCATATCAACATGTTGTGTAGGGTTAACCGGCTTATCAACATGGTGTGTAGGGTTTACCGAAATATCAACATGTTGTGTAGGGTTTACCGACTTATCAACATGTTGTGTAGTGTTTACCTTCATATCAACATGTTGTGTAGGGTTTTCTGGCATATCAACATGTTGTGTAGGGTTTACTGTCATATCAACATGTTGTGTAGGGTTTACTGGCATATCAACATGGTGTGTAGGGTTTACTGGCATATCAGCATGTTGTGTTAGGTTTACTGGCATATCAACATGTTGTGTAGGGTTTACTGGCATATCATCATGTTGTGTAGGGTTTACTGGCATATCAATATGTTGTGTAGGGTTTACTAACTGTTCAACATGTTGTGTAGGGTTTACTGGCATATCATCATGTTGTGTTTGGTTTACTGGCATATCAACATGTTGTGAAGGGTCTACTGGCATATCAACATGGTGTGTTGGGTTTACTGGCATATCATCATGTCGTGTAGGGTTTACTGACTTATCAAGATGTTGTGTAGGGTTTACCGACTTATCAACATGTTGTGTAGGGTTTACTGACATATCAACATGTTGTGTAGTGTTTACCGACTTATCAACATGTTGTGTTAGGTTTACTGGCATATCAATATGTTGTGTAGGGTTTACTAACTTATCAACATGTTGTGTAGGGTTTACTGGCATATCAACATATTGTGTAGGGTTTATTGTCATATCAACATGGTGTGTAGGATTGACTGGCATATCATCATGTTGTGTAGGTTTACTGGCATATTAACATGTTGTGTAAGGTTTACCGGCATATCATCATGTTGTGTTGGGTTTACCGGCATATCAACATGTTGTGTAGGGTTTACCGGCTTATCAACATGTTGTGTAGGGTTTACCGACATATCAAAATGTTGTGTAGGGTTTACCGACTTATCAACATGTTGTGTAGGGTTTACTGTTATATAAAAAATGTTGTGTAGGGTTTACTGACTTATCAACATGTTGTGTAGGGTTTCCTGGCGTATCAATATGTTATGTAGGATTTACTGGCGTATCAACATGTCGTATAAGGTTTTCTGTCTTATCAACATGTTGTGTTGGGTTTACTGACTTATCAACATGTTGTGTAGGGTTTACTGGCATATCATCATGTTGTGTAGGGTTTACTGGCATATCATCATGTTGTGTTGGGTTTACTGGCATATCAACATGGTGTATATGGTTTACTGGCATATCATCATGTTGTGCTGGGTTTACTGGCATGTCAACATGGTGTGTAGGGTTTACTGGCATGTCATCATGTTGTGTAGGGTTTACTGGTATATCAACCTGTTGTGTAAGGTTTACTGGCATATCAACATGGTGTGTAGGTTTACTGGCATATCAACATGTTGTGTAGGGTTTACTGGCATATCATCACGGTGGGTTGGGTTTACTGCCATATCAACATGTTGTGTATGGTTTACTGGCATATCAACATGTTATGTAGGGTTTACTGACTTATCAACCGTTGTGCAGGGTTTACTGGCATATCAACATGTTATGTAGGTTTTACTGGCATAACATCATGTTGTGTAGGGTTTACTGGCATATCATCATGTTGTGTAGGGTTTACTGGCATATCAACATGTTGTGTTGGGTTTACTGGCATATCATCATGTCGTGTAGGGTTTACCGACTTATCAACATGTTGTTTAGGGTTTACTGACTTATCAACATATTGTGTAGGGTTTACTGACATATCAACATGTTGTGTAGGGTTTACTGACTTATCAACATGTTGTGTAAGGTTTACTGGCATATCAACATGTTGTGTAGTGTTTACTGACGTATCATCATGGTGTGTAGGGTTTACAGGCGTATCAACATGGTGTGTAGGGTTTACTGGCATATCAACATGGTGTGTTGGGTTTACTGTCATATCAACATGTTGTGTAGGGTTTACTGGCATATCAACATGTTGTGTTGGGTTTACTGGCATATCAACATGTTGTGTAGGGTTTACTGACTTATCTACAACAAAAAAAGACTATACCGTAATATGTGACGGTATTCATACAGCGAATTTCCATATTCATTTTAAAATATAGATTACCTGCTTATTATTATCTGTGATATGGAGCTTAAACCCCCGAACAGCATCTGCACAACAACCTACCGGGCTCGATTCTGCATTGAAATTATAGAGACTATGAATACAAATATGGCAAGTAAATACTTCGTGCATTTTTTGGTCAAAACGATTTCCATTTAAAATTGAACCATATTAAATAATATACATATCATAACATAATGTTATTCAGCATTAAACCACAATACACTAGGTTACAGCCTACATATACTGAAAAAATAAAGTTTAGCAAGCCCTTATGAACATCTAGCTTAAATAAATGTAATGTTATTTTATATTGTGAGTATTTTAAATCATCGGCATGCCTTCGGTTGATCTTCTTTTTGTATTCCAATAGAAGTATCAGAGTTATCTCCCATTTAGTTAAAACATACTATTTCACATTTAAAAAATACAAATAAGGTAAAGAGAAATTAAACATTACAAAATAACTGTTATTGGTCTCAAGTTATAAAAAACGCTTAAACAATCGACAATTTCCTTGCCATTATAAAGATATAGGGTATCACATTTTACCATTTGTGAAAGTATCTCCCTTTACATTGAAATATCGAAATTATAATGTCTGTAAAACATGTAGATTACCACATGTGGCTATTGTTTTCGCATATTTCTTTTGAGACTTATTCCCTTAATATAAATGATAATTACGTAAGTTATATTGCTCATGACCGCTTATACACATATCCTAGAATCTGGTCAGCGGGATGTATATGTTATTTATTTGCTAAACTTATTTTATCAGTATATCAACACGAACATACAAATTGTGACCCTCCCTTTCATAGTGACTTATATCCGTCATAAATACAAGTATATAATACATTGTACTAGGAGGAAAGCAAATATGACTTCTCAATTACAACAAATCGTCAAAAAGTCCATTAAATCACATTAGCCACACACACACGCGCGCACGCACACACATATTTCAGGTTCACCCATTTTCGGCGTACATGCATAAGTACACTAATTGTGTCAGTGCGTTTTTAAAGGCATAATAAAAATATTTACTCAGTTGTCCCAAACTATGTTTTGATTTATTTGACATATACTGTATTTATACAGAAATATCTAGGCAGACATGTTGTTCTTAGTTCAGAGTAAAATGGGCACACAAGCAAAAGACGGTACTCATTCTCAATAACTCGCATACTGCATAAAGTGTAAAGTGTAGCAAGTGCATATGCAGCTATTCTAAATTTCGTAAAAGCAATTCAGAATTTTGGAATAGTAATTATAATTATACTGAAACAATGCCCAAAGTTAAACTTAAATTTGTCAAAAGTCTGATAGAATCATTGACAGATCCATGTATTGATCTAGAATTCTGAGTTCATTTGATCGTATGGGATGGCAATAGTTAGTTGACTATGCCAAACATCCGGAAACCCAAGATTGTCTCATTCTCTCTTAATGTGCCACGCCCAGTTCATACGATTAAAACTGTGTTCGCATTCTTGTTTTATCATGATGTAAGTTTTATAAATTAATGAATCACGTTTGGTAAGCACTTTAACCCAGTACTGAAGCTTTCACAATGATTGGTCTCACTATAGTTTTATAAATTGGTAAGCACTTTAACCCAGTACTGAAGATTTCACAATGATTGGTCTCACTATAGTTTTATATACTCACGGACAATAAAAACGCATCACAAAACAAATCCTTTTAAAAGTTGCGAGCTCGACTTGTGAGGAAGTGAAAAACCATACAAACAAACAAACAAAAGTTAGAATTTGAGGCATTTTGGACAACATATACTCTGTAAAAAAAGTGTTTGACCATGGCAGTGTTCGAACCCGTACAATGATCGCTGAACCTTGACATTCGACCATAACCCTTATTATCTCAGTTGATAATTCACAATAGATCAACAATCAACAATAATTATCGTTTACAAT
>JAWPHD010008549.1:0-35000 GCA_037043455.1 Cyrtodaria siliqua | reverse complement strand
AACTATTGACAGGCGCGACTGTAATGGTATATTATAACCCCGACGCAGAAACAACTATAACCGTGGATGCTAGCCCCTTTGGTCTTGGAGCGATTCTATCTCAAAAACAAAGTGATGGACAGTATCGCCCTGTAGCATATGCCAGCAGGACATTAAATCAAGTTGAAAGGAGGTACAGTCAGATAGAGCGCGAATGCCTTGCTGTTGCATGGGGAATTGATAAGTTTAGAGTGTATGTCTATGGATTTATGGATTTCAAGGTCATAACAGACCATAAGTCACTTGTTAACATTTTCACACCAAGACACATTCCCCCAGCAAGAATACAGAGATGGCTATTAAAACTTTAATGCTATAAATTTACATTGGAATACCAGCCTGGACATTTAAATGCTGCTGATGTCCTGTCAAGATCTCCCATTGGGGAAGATAAATGCCAAATCTCACAGAGCACAGAAGATTATATTAATTACGTGTGCCAGAATGCAGTACCCTCAGCTATGACCATAGAGCAAATTGATAAGGAGTCGGCTAATGACACGACCATTCAAGAAGTAATCAAATGCATTAAGCATGACCGATGGCCTAAGTGTGAGAAATTCAACACTTATTTCAGGATTCGCTCAGAATTAACAGTATACAACAATATTGTTTTAAGAGGAACTAGAATTGTAATACCAGGAAGTTTACGGCCTCGAGTTCTACAGTTAGCTCATGAATCACACCAAGGGGTCGTTAAGACAAAACAAATGCTAAGAGAAAAAGTATATTGGCCCGGAATTGACAATGATGTAGAACATATGATCAAAACATGCTATGAGTGTCAATTGGTATCAAACCCTCCAGTCTCACCACAAATAGAAACAACTGAGCTACCATCAAAACCATGGGAACGTGTAGCTATGGATTTAACTGGACCATTTCCATCAGGAGAATACTTGTTAGTTGTTATCGACTATTACTCGAGATTTCCCGAAGTTGAAATTATGAAGTCAACAACATCTACAGCTATTATACATAAGCTGATGAGAATGTTTGCCACGCACGGATTACCAACCGAAATTATCACCGATAATGCTCCAAATATGGTATCTGAAGAACAGAGGAATCTCTTCTACAACAATGGAATAAAACATAAACGCGTTACTCCATATTGGCCCCGCGCTAACGGACTCGTGGAAAACTTCAACAAAACACTTGGTAAATGTATCAAGACAGCCGTGGCTGCTCAGAAGAACTGGAGAACTGAATTGTATAAATTCTTATTAAATTACCGAACAGCACCACACGTTACCACTGGACGCGCACCTGCAGAGTTATTCTTCAACAGAACATTAAAAAACAAACTTCCGCATTTTGAGAAAGAAAAGAAAAATACACAACTCAGAAATCGCGACAAAACTCAAAAACAAAAGACGAAAAAATATGCAGACAAGCGTTCTAGTAGTCGGTTTATAAATTATAAACTGGGACAGAAAGTGTTAATTCTTAGAAGAAACATAGGAAAATTAGATGCAAAATGGGACAGTGACATATACACAGTAATTGGTCAGAAAGGACACCAGGTCAAACTGAAATCTGTGTACAATCAAATTCTCTACAGACATGTTTCACATGTCAGACCATTTTATGTGCTGGACAGAAAATAAACAAACCGTGGAACAAACTGCAATTAACTTTGAACTGACCCTGGCTGTGAAGGCTGTGAAGACTATTAAACATTAATGGAGCTAACTAATTGACAGTTTAATGTGCGAGAGAGAAATAACTTTGGTCATGTTTACAATCTTTGAAACATTAACTTCATTAGATACAATCTGTGTTTTGATACATAATCACTCTGTTATTTGTACTGGACATTATATTAGATTCTAGAGTGACTTTTGCTTGATCTTGTTTTATGTCTAATATTAAACTTGAATACATGTTTCCATTGTAAATTAAAGAAGGGATGTAATGTATGCTACAATGCCTAGCTCCTCCCTATAACTGACCAGCTGATAAGCTCCGCCTACGCATGCCTTGGATATGCACTCTGTATAGATTAAGTATTAGAATAGATTTAGTAACCAGAAGTATAACTTGTGTTTCATTTCTATCCCATGAATATTAACAATTACAAACATTACATGTAGTGTCATCACAATCGTCTATTCTGGAGTATTGTTATAGGCCGTAGACTAGCAAGTGTCTAACAATAAGTGCAATTGTATGAATTCAAGCTACCGTATGTAAGGTTCGATCCAGTGGAAGTGGACTCGGGGTACACTACCTCTACAATATGACAAGGAAGCATCGCGTCGTAGGTGATCATTGTATTTAACGACTGAATATTCTGAAAATGCATTAGAATCACCTTAAACAATGTAAATGAGGAGAGCATGCCCCCGGACCGCTCTAGCTTGCCGCTCAAGACTTCACGTCCCTCCCCCTCCCACCTCCACTCACACACACCAACTCCCTCTAACTCAACTCTTGGATCCGCATCTGGTAATGCTTAAACAAAGGGTTTCAGTTAAACTAGATAAATGGTATTTTAGGAAATACAATGCCTACATGGAAAGGCGTGTCCTCATAACGAGGGAGTGTTACGTATACTAGTAAATAAAATGCCTACACGGAAACGTGTCCTCATAACGAGGGATGGAAAGTCGCTTCCTCATAACGAGGTAGTGTTACGTATATTAGTAAATAAAATGCCTACATGGAAACGTGTCCTCATAACGAGGGATGGAAAGGCGCGTCCTCATAACGAGGGAGTGTTACGTATATTAGTAAATAAAATGCCTACATGGAAACGTGTCCTCATAACGAGGGATGGAAAGGCGTGTCCTCGTTACGAGGGAGTGTTACGTATATTATTAAACAAAATGCCTACATGGAAAGGCTAGTCCTCATAACGAGGGAGTGTTACGTACACTAGTAAATAATGATGTAATTCCTTTATGTGTGTATAGAATAATACATTTAACAGTTTTTGTACAGCATACACTAGACCCAAGTTTAAACTGTGTTATTTTATGACAGACTTAATAACAGGAAAAGAATAAAATTGAAGATTATACACAGTTTCATGTTGTTTTTTATGAACCATGATATATCTATATGAATGGAGAAATATGGCCGCAACTAACATCTCGCTAGGTTTAGTTACCATAGTTGAGATAGGACAAATGCATACAACAACAGATCGAATATCTTGTACGCTGTAAAACACTGTAATAGTTTCGCTGAAACTATTTAAACTCCATAAACAAGATAAGTTGCCGCACTGCACATGCCTCGCTGCGAGTTAGCCTATTAATGCTCAATTGTGCACTCTGATGCCAGCCAGGGGGTACGCGGGAGATGCACAGTATAAAGCAATGAGCAAGCTCCCTGACCCCTGTTATATATGCAATAAACATTTGCCTAGTCGAGCTTATGGAATTTATGTCAGCCAGGGGGTACGCTGGATAAGCACCCTGACCCCTGTTATGGCAGCCAGGGGGTAGGCGGGATAAGCACCCTGACCCCTGTTATATGCCTACTACCGCTTAATTGTGGACTATATGCCAGTCAGGGGGTACACGGGAGATGCACACTAAAAAGCTACGGGCAAGCACCCTGCCCCTGACATTGTACTTTTTGTAGATATTCCAAGTCTATATGAACCACCTCCCACACTCAGGTAAGCCATGATCAGGGGAGACAATCCATTTAGAGTTTTGCTAAAATAATTACCTAGTTATCATTCCTGATTGTCTTAAAATATTTTGTCTAGGTATACCATATTTCAAATAATTCCCTAATTAAAACAAGACATTCGATCCGAGCTGCAGAATTTCCGCCACAGAAAATATGTAATTCTCCCCCCAAATTCTCAGTACTTGATTAAACTAGGGTCCATCAAGAATTTTTCGAGAGCACCCTTAATGGCACCTATAAACAGGTCATTTCCACCTTCAGTTAGTTGAACGCCCTTTTTGGTAAACAACTCTGGATTTTTTCTATTGCTTTTATGGGTTATAATTTTCCCACGAGTTGTATTACAGACAGAAGCACGCGCATTCCTATTAATTCGTTTTCTTTTCAGGTCTAGAGCCTTGGCACATTCTTCAGTGTTGTCCAAAGCGTTTCGCCAAAACAATCTTGGCAGTATGTCAGACCAGATTAATGTAGTGGAATTAAAAACTGAATGTATATATACCATGCTTTCCTTTATCATACCAGACAATTCTGAAATTGTTTTATTATCAACATCATTTCCACCTAAGTGGAAAATGATAATATCTGGTCTTCTTTTAATCATCATTGATACTGAATTTGTCTTCCCAAATCGTCCCAACACATACCCGTACTCCTAACCAATGCAAACGGACCTTTTCAATGCCTAAATTGGTAATACCATGTGCAGCTGCCCAATCTTCTGCCCAGTAGATTAAAGAGTCACCGATGATCCAAACTTCTGGAAACAAAATTAAAGTGTGAGGGCGGGTGTTCTCAGCAACAATTAAGTTATATTAAACTCCTGCGCCAGGTTAGCCATGGTCAGCGGAGACTAGATATATAGAACAAAGAAAACCAGATGTGACATTACACTGAATTGTCTGTATTTTCGTATTACTTATAAACGTATGTACTTGGAATAAGCATTAAAATTCCATCTTCCCATTTTGTGGATGACTGTACAGGGGACACCTTGAATTGCTAATCACTGGCCCTCCCAATACGAAAGGAATGCGTCTTAAAATTGCCCACCGACAGCCCTAGATGCCTAATAACTTTCGACAAAACACCTGAAAATTGAGAACGAGTCAGTGGGGCCTTTGTTTCGTGACAAAAAAGATACCCATTAAAATTGGGCCGCACGTGCGAAAATGATTTTAAAGCGGTCACGCAACATATATCTGACTCTGCCGATGACGGTATTCGCAGAATATACGGTTTTCCAGATTGACACGTTTTGGAAATTCTTATCTGTACTAGCACAGCCGTGCTATCATTTTCAAAAGTCCAGTCATTGTAAAGTAATGGTCTGTCTGGCTGTATTTGATTGGTATAGACCATCTCGCTCACCCTCATTAAACCAAAATATGCTAAAATATACACAGCTCTAAAGAGATTTGCTTCATATGCAGAGAAACATATCTGGTTTAATGCTCCGCAAATTTGTTTTAAAATATTGGCCGAAATCGGGGCTCTGGTATCGATCCGTTTACGTGTACGACGAGAACCCTCAAGAAGTTTCTTTACCACAAATGTTTCTGTTGAGTCAACCCATCCCTTTATCTTATGATAAAACCCAATGCCGGAAATATATGTTGTAATTGTAGATGGAGCATATCCCTTTTCATGGCAACAAGTTATGAATAAAATGACTTGTGAGACAGGGACTGGCCACAGCTTTGCAATTTTATAATCTGATCGGAACTTGTCAAAATTGGCCACAGCATTTTTATACACTAATCTAGTGTTTACTGCTAAACTCTATATCGAAGATATTCCAGAGATGGTCTGGAATCGATTCTGGTGTGGGTTCCCTACCTGGTGCGAGCTTGCGGAACTTTTCCACCTGAATTCTAGGAGAGGCAGTCAGCGAGATTGTTTACCCCGCTAATGTGTTCTGCCTTTATCACCATGTTCATCTTTAGGAAGACTAAGGTTAAAGCCCTAAGTAATAACAATATCAGACTTGGATGTCATTGAATTTACGACATGAACTACAGCAATGTTGTCGCAATGAAACAAAATTTTCTTGTTTTGAAAGTTTTCACCCCATACTTGTATTGCCGCCAGCAATTGAAAGAGTTCTAATACTGTAATATAATTTGTGATGCCCTTTTCGAACCAGGATAGTGGCCATTGTGCATACATCCATCTTTTGGCAAATATAGCGCCAAAACCCAAACCAACACCTGCTGCACTATCAGACCACAACTGAGCATCGCTGTTTGATATCCAAAACATGTCATGAAATACTGATACACCATTAAACTGCTTAAAAAATGTTAACCACATCATCAAATCCCTGTGAATGTTTTTGTTAACCCTTCAATGATGGTAAGATTTTGTTAAACCACATATTGAGTTGATAAGCCTTCTACAGAAAGGTCTTCCTGGAATGATTGCCCTACAAGCAAAATTTAATGTGCCAGTGAGTGATTGCATACTGCTCAATGCCACCTTGTCTCTTTTGAGCATATCAGAAATCTTTTCGACTATTTCTTGAACTTTTTCACGTGGGACTCGGACAACCATTTGGTCTGAATCTAACTCTAGGCCTAAAAATACAATGACTGTTTGCGGTCCTTTAGTTTTGTCTCTTGCTACTGGGACACCTAATTCGTCCATACATACACTAAATTGCAGCATTGTATGTGCACAGTCTAATGTCCCCCTTTTAACTCCAAACAAAAAATCGTCCAAGTAATGTAGCAAACTGCCGCATGTTGACCGCTTTCTAATGCAATGTTCCAGGAAAGTAGCAAATTTCTCAAACACTGCACAGCTAATAGAGCATCCAAATGGCATACATTTGTCAAAATAAAAACATTCCTCAAAATTAAAACCCAACTGATCAAAATCAGCTGGAAACACAGGCAGAAGTCTAAAAGCAGACTTAATATCAGATTTGCCCAACAGACAACCTTGACCTAATTCTTGTACCATAGCTACTACTTCATCGAAATTAGTGTATTGGACCGAGCACAAAGTCTGGTCAATAAAGTCGTTAAGTGAAGAACCCTCAGGATATGAAAGATGATGTATTAAACGATACCTATTTGGTTCCTTTTTAGGTACGAGACTTATTGGCGATATACGTAAAGTTGGTATAGGTCTATTTGCATAGGGGCCAGACACTCTGCCTTCAGTCAGCTCTTTATCAATGTTTTGTCTTACAACGTCTGGTCTCAATTTTGCTGATTTTAAATTATTTTAAATTATTTGCTTCAGTTGCAACTCTGGGACCAGTATAATTTAAGCTAAACACATATTTAAATCCATTTAATATAATAGGTGCATCTGTATGGTTATATGATGCTATCTCTTTTTCAAGGTTTTCAATACTGATCGGCGACTTTGAATGTCCCAATATGATAACCTGCGCCGAAATCGTCCGTTTGACATATTTGATCTATATCCACGGGAGTTTCGAAAAGATACAGACCCCTTGGACTGATTAAATGCACCAATTGCTGGCCCTTCCGACCAAGTAAACCGATCAACGGCATTTTGAGATGGGCAACTGGACCTTCCATGTGCCGAAGAATTGCACACTGTGCAATTATGCCGGTATTTACACTGGGGCCAGCTGCAATAACCTTTATTAAATGAATTGCACTTTATCGTATTTGACGAACGATCTCATACGACTGTTGACATACGACTGGCACTTTGTACTAATTTCTGAGTTTGACATGGGGCTGACATGATCCTCAACCATAGATCAGTGTTCAATTCGGCCCATGATCGAGGAAAAACTGCCTGTCTCAGTCGGAACTGCTCGTCATAGTTACGCCAACGAAACCCACCCTGACGCGAAACCGCATCTCTGATTAAGGTCTTGTAGTGTAACAGCTCGTTAGTTTTTGTAGGAAACGTGGCCAGGTAGATGCTCATAAATATTATGAAGGCATCTGTCGATTTCTCAATGGATGGTAGCTTTTGATGTGACGTTTTTGGCCTCGACTCCAAGATCCCACTGTCAATTATTCGGAACAGTGCCTCCGAACATAAATCATCTAATTCAACAACCCCTTTCAACAATAAACACAAATTAACGTAACCGTTTGAACCTATATTATTTTTGCGGGACATGAATATTTATGTCTTCCCCACCACACTGTAGCGTTTCCAGGCCTGAAGCTCTTTGCTCTAACAGAGCGGGGTCGATTTGGCCCGACGACCAAAACAGACCTTCAAAATCTACAAACCGGTGTTTACCTGTTTGCCCCGAAAACAATTCCCCTCCGTCTTCCGGATCGAGGATTTGAAATCTCTCTTCCAGCTCGTCGTCGGACGGAATCGCTGTTTTTTCGGGCGCTGTCCTCTGGGTTTTCCCTGCCGATCGCGTTTTGCCAGTAACCGCCGGTTCCTGTAGCTTCGCTCAACGCTTGACTTGTTGTGCATTCTTCCAAGGCTTTCCTCTTCCAGACACGATTGTTAATTTCAAAGATGTTGATCGATGTTTACAAAATTAAGTTTTTTCCTGCTTCTATGTTT
Organism: Cyrtodaria siliqua; assembly: GCA_037043455.1. Lineage (NCBI taxonomy): Eukaryota > Metazoa > Mollusca > Bivalvia > Adapedonta > Hiatellidae > Cyrtodaria > Cyrtodaria siliqua. The sequence goes on along the minus strand of JAWPHD010008549.1, from coordinate 26,795 downwards.
CCTGGAAAATCGGAAGAGGGAGAAGTCACGTGACAGCAGCAGTGACGTCACGTTTTTGTGCAATCGCCCTTGATGGCGTTTGCACTTAGTAACTCTTGCCCTCATGCTTGCCAAATAATTATATAGAGGCATATTGCTAAATGCATTAGCCATTCTTATAAACGAAAATACAATATTTAATATACGTATAAAAAGAAAAACTAGAAGGGTGTTCCACGGAACACGCATGTCGCCCGCCGTGTGCTTATCTAATTATAAAGTTTGAGGACACGTGGTGTAATCCTTCATGAATTAGAGAACAGTTTTTGTTTAAGTGTTAAAGTTTAATTTAAACAATATTTTATTCAAGTAATGAATGGGATTGGACAACAGGCAATGCCTATGTAAATAAATACTGATAAAGGTGATCCTTTGAGAGCAACAAACACAATTAAGAGAATAAAGCAGCAGACTCGGTTTTATTGAGTCTGTTCATGAGACGTAATTGAAGAAGCAACGCTTCTCACGCCCCCTAGCACCGGCTTAAGCGGTATTCTACTTCAAAGCCACCTATATTGGGCTCGTTGGTCCCAAAGGACCAGTAAAAAATAACACTACTGATTCGTAGCACGGGGAGACTTTTTACAGCCGCCAAACTGCACAAAACGAACGCTAGTGTGAATGTTAATAAATACTAATAAAGGTGATCAAGACCTCTCCCGTATCAAGGTACATATAAACAATACATTCATATCAAACATAACATAAAATGTGGAATTGTAGTACAGTTTGCATATATTGGGTTGACAATTAACTTAGAAACTGTGAAATATGTGTACCGTGATTGTTTAGTATTAACATTGTGTAATGTCAAAAAAGAATTTAAGTGAGAAAAAAAAGAATAAACAGACAGAAAATCATACTGGAAACCAATACGAAATATATATAAAAATGTGCCGATTATTACAAAATATAATGGTTTTAGTATGAGTTTCTGGAATTTAAGATAACTCTGAACAAAACAAACAAACAAACAAACAAAAAATACAATGAAAAGGAAGAACGATGACAAAAAGTAAATTTCTTCTAGCATTGTGGCAAAACATATAAGAAAATACAATAGTATATACATAAGTACATGTCACATACATGTACATACCTATATACCCATATATACACATACATATGCATATGTACACGTACATACATCTATAATTCTACGAATATTTCCTGGTACACTTGATGTATTTGTGAACGATAAGTACACTTTCTGAGTAAGTAGTATCGTCTAGACTGGAATTGCCATTCAGTATCAAGTCAATGTCGATATGCGTGACATCAACAGAATTGGCTATTGTATCAAGTAAGTCATTTCTGAATTGGTTATACAGTGGACAGTTGAAAAAGAAATGAGTATTGTCCTCACATGAATTGCCACATTTCGGACATACTGTTGTATCTGTCAAGAAGTGGTCAAATATTAATATTACTTGAGTTATTTCTTAATTGACAATGGATGATGTTTTCATTCCTATTTCCTATATTATAGTGATATGGACTGTTAGTCCTAGGTTCAATAGCCTTAAGGACACATTTACCAACGCGTCTTGGTCATTGAAAAAGCACAGGAAGCTTGACTATTTACAGCCAGCACGCTTCATGGCTGATCAAATTGAGGCCCACTCTTAGCTTGTTATTTGTACAGCATTACTATATTGAGGGTAAGAATAGCTTAACAACACTTTGTAATTCTTTTTAATCAAGAAATATATGTTCATAATTAAGCTTTTGAATACAAAACTTATGTGGTATTTCTTAATTGTTTTTAGATCAAAAATCAAAGCACAACACAATAAATATACAACATTCTTTAATGTGTTATTATGTGTACTGGTCACAAATGCTTTATTGGGTGGGCCTCATAATCTGAAGAAATATTGAATACCACACTTTGCTCATGCAATTGTATGGCTAATAGTGATTTGGAAATTCTTTCCCCCGCTCACAACCCACAACCCCCCCCCCACCCCCAAATACAATAGGCTCGAAATATGTCCTTAAGTTTATTTTTACCGTGTTCACTAGATGGTGCATTTTTTGCGTCTAACGGTAAAGCATTCCACAATTTAATTGTACTCGATAGAAAGCTGTTATAATATGATGCTGTACGACAAAGAGGGAGACGTAGGTTTAATCCTGAAGTTCGCAGGTTATAATTATTGTTTTACGGGTAAGTATGGCTGGATTAAGTTATACATGTAATCTGGACTTATGCCATAAATTATTTTGTAAATAGTTACAAGTTTATGATCTTTTCTTCTTTTTGCTAATGTCTCTAAGTTCAGTTCAGTATATAAGTATGATCGCTTGGACGCTCTCTAATAGGTCAGATTCTCCCTGCGTACAGTTATCCCATACTGAATCGCCATATTCAAGTATAGGTCTTATAAAGGCAATATATATTTTTAATAGAGAATATCTGTCAAGTTTGTATTTCAGCATTCTTAGAATGTTTAATCGTGCACATGCTTTTTCGTATATATTTTCTATATGATGCGACCAAGTTGCATTTGACTGAATTGTTAATCCAAGTTACAATGTGACGTTACGTCTTGTACTATATCATTATCAAAGTAGACTGGTTGGTGGTTATCTTTCTTCTAGTGCTTACAAGGCTTTTGGTTTTATGAAGGATTAAATGTAACAGCCCATTTTTTTGACCATTCAGATATTTTGCAAAGATCATTTGTAAGAGAGTTAGCACATTCTATTGGGTTTTTATCAACTACAACAAAAAGAGGTGTCATCAGCAAATACTCGTACATCATTCAATAAGTCATCTGTGATATCATTTATATAAAGCAAACATAGAAACGGACCTAAAACAGAGCCTTGCGGAACACCTGCATCTATAGTACTGAAGCTTGAAGAGAATCCATCTAGGACTACTTTTTGCTGCCTATCAGAGATAGCTACGTATTCAGTTACATAACGAATCATTGATACCACATTTAGCTAATTTAAAAAGCAACCCAGCAAGCCATATTTTGTCAAATGCTTTAGCAATATCGGAAAATATAAATCGTACATCTTTCCCAGCGTCGAGGTTGCTTATTATATATTTCTATGAGCTGATTTACAGTACAGTCTCTAGATTGAAAGCCCGTCTGGTATTTTCACAGAAGGTTATTCGTTTTTATATAGTTGAACAAGTGTTTAAATACGATTATTTCCATCAATTTGCAAATAATACTGGTAATCGATATGGGCCTATAATTGCCCGGCATGTCAGGTTACCCTTTGCCCTTAAACATAGGAGTTACATTCGCCTGTTTCCATTGGTATGGTACTTTTCTAGTTGACAATGACAGAAAAGTCTCGTCAATGGAGCGGCGATGCTATTTATAACTAATTTTAACACCTTTGGGCTAATCATATCTGGACCTGGAGGTTTTGATAATTTCAAGATTTTCAATTGATCAATTACTTCCGTTTCATTTATAATAATGTCATTCATTTTATTGTGAGTGCGATTATGAAAAGTAGGTAATTCCGGTTCATGTTCAATGTGAGATGTTGCAGAAAAAATAGAATTCAATGCGTTAGCTTTGTCTACTGAATGTATTCAAATACTACCGTTATTATTTTACTGGAAAGTTTGGTTGAGTTACTTTGTTCAATTTAGAGATCGATTTTGTTATACGCCACCATTTACCCGGGGTGATAGATTTATCAGTTAACTGGGATGTAAGTTTTGTCTTGTATGATTCCTTAGATTCGCGGATTAAAGCAATTACCACAATCTAAGTTGCCTAAACATTGACCAATGTAATGGATTTTTTGAAGACTTAGCTTTCTTGTGCATTCTGTTTCCTGTCGCATTTTAAAGCGTACATTATTGTTTATAAACGGTTTATCAATGGGACGTGTAACAACAGTCTTTGTAGGTACATTATGTGTTACACAGTCATTACAAGTATTGCAAAAATTAGAGTATACTGCATTTATATCATCACAGTTAAATACGTCATCTTCCCAGTTAGTAGTCTGTATATCCGTATTAAGACCACCTAAGTCAGTGGCATCATAATTTCTAATAACCCGTTTATAGGCTAGTCTTTTAAATGTCTGAAAGCTAATTTCAACAGACACAGGAGAGTAGTGTGTGCTGCATATTAGTGTATGTACATTCACGTGTTTAGTAATAAATAGATCAATGCACGTTCCCTGCGTCACAGTAAAGTTAGTTGGCTCGTTAATAATATTTGTCAAATTCAATCTTTGTAAAAAATAGTTTAAAAACTGTTGGACGAATTTGATAAGACGTCGATATTAAAATCCCCTGTCACAAAAGACTTGGATATTATTATTCAATGATTGAGATACAGTCATATAGCAAATCACATAGGTGTACCTGAGAGTTTGGCGGTCGATAGAGCGCTCCAACCATGGTTTAAAGAACCTGATGGGCTTAAACAGAGATGGACACTTGGTAGAATACATTTTATTACATTAACATCTAACATCCAATCAGCATTTCTGTATATATATATTTTGGCAGATGGGGCTCTACAAGTACCGTCCACAATGATGACAAGCAAGCAACCAGACCGAGGTAACCATGATCAAGGACAGTGAGATCAGCACTCATTGGGGCAGCTCATGTTAACCGAGGCCTGGGGCAGCTCGTGTAAACAGAGGCCGAGTGAGGTTGCAGTGAAACTGGGCGCGAGGCAGCTCGTGTTAACCGATGCCTGGGGCTGCTCGTGTAAACAGAGGCCGAGGGAGGTTGCAGTGAACCCGGATTTGACGCAGCTCGTGTTTTTTTGTTATTACACCCTTCCACCCCTAAGTCAGACGTGTCATACCGAATATACAAGGTGGTCGTGCGCGGTATTTCGGCATATTGTCCCCTTAACAATCCTTAGAACAGTCCTACAAACATTTCTACAAGGGAGCATCTACTGGATGCTCGGCTTATCAGCTACAGTAATCATTTGTAACTGTAAATGAGATGTTAAATGGTCATAAATCTTACTACCTGCTGGGCTGACCAACGTCTTGAGAAACCCTGTCTAATTACATAATGCTCACCATATGTTCGCAGTTTGCTTTTCAGTCTATTGGAGTTTTGTCTTATGAACATTCAAAAGTTAATTTTTTCATGAGAAAACTAATAATTCGGAAAGATGTGAACACTAAGGGTAAATAAATCATAATTACAAGTACATTTTCTATTTAATTTATAAGTATCTTAATTTAAACTCAGAAAATCTATCTTAGCTTCAACTGTAATTATAATTGTATAATTTATATTTACATGTTAGTTGTTACACTACCAATGTTGCCACATGATTCTTACATAGTTTTCATATGATACATATTATATGATAATTATATAAAAGGAACCTTTTTATAAATTAATCATATGAGTATCATACAAGAATTACAAAACAATTCACACACACACAAAAAAAAGAAAAAAAGGGAGAAAAAAAGAGAGAAACGTCTGGTGTCGTTAAAGCCGGGTTTTCCAAAATGTGAAAGATGACTGCCTGTGTCTTTGCTGAACTATTTAATAGAGCTTTTCTAGATAGATTGTTTTATGGGAGTGAGAGGATGCTTTAATGTTGAAAACCTAGTTTTCATTTTCAGCGCATGAAGTTTGGTACATGTCAGCACTTACTGTCCAAGTTTTATAATAATTGCCCATGACAATGCTGAGATATGTGACAGTGACATTTTAGATGTCAACTTGTGAAATTGCATAATCTCAATTTTATATATTTTGTTAACATGGCAATTGATGTTTAATTTTAAAAAACAATTATTTAAATTTTAATAAGATATTCCAGTCAAAATTTAATGCTACATAGTCAACATTTTATAAAACACATATTTTTGCAATAGTTGGCTTGTAAGATGTGCAAACCTTTTGATAACTGTAACTACTAATGTATGGCATATGCCTACTTGGCTTTGATATTGTTTTCCTACAGATTAAGCTGTTTTTATTAAAAAAAGGTTTAACATATTTTCAGTGTCAAGTTTAATTCTTTTCTGAAGTCAACACCTGTTGTTTGGTTTGTTGTTTTGTTTGTAAAATTGATGAAATACATTCTCGTCTCAGTTTTTGGCTTATGAGCATTTGTGGCATTTTTGAATTATTGATCTCAAAAATGTCTTCTAATTTTTGGTTAGAAAATTTTTTAAAAAAGTAAAATCAGTCCGAGTCTAAATGTTAGAGTTTGAAGTTAGGAGTTGAAGTTAGGTGTTCGTACGATCGAGTCAGTGTTAAGACTTGGTGTTAGATATTATTTTGGTGATGTGATACTGTTACTATGATCATGTGCATTAAGTAATCAGTTGCCTTACTTGTGAACTTTCATGTTATTGCGATCATTCGAATATCGGACTTTGTTATTATTAAGAAGGAGAATAAAATTAAAATCCTAAAAGAACAATTTGGACTTTCGTTGTTTTCACGGTTGACGTTTGTTGATCGTGATATCCTAATTTAGTTCTGTGACTAGAGCAACCATAGCCATAGGTGTTGGCTCCATACGAGCTAATTCCCCAAAAACTACTCAAACAACCGGGGCCACCCTACGGGCTTGGTCACAGATATAAAAATAATTGGACATGGCAATGCTGAGGTAAAAAAAAAAAATGATTCCCTTATAACAAATTCAAAAATGTTAACATAACACATATTTTGGAGAAATAGGTTACAGTGACCTAGTTTTCAGGATATTGTCAGTGCTTGACGATAGGAAGGTGCTGCTAAAATTTGATGAAAATATGACATGATAATGCTGAAATATAACAAAAAGTTAATTCCCTCCCCACCCCCCTCCCCACTCTCACACACTTGCCCAAACTTAAACAAAAGGGTTAGCGTAAGGCATATTTTGGAGAAAGTAGGTCATAGTGACCTATTTTTCAGGGTATGGTCAGTGCTTGATCAGAGGAATGTGCTGTTAAAGTTTGATGAAGAGCGGACATGATAATGCTGAAATATAACACAACTTAATTCCCCCACCCCGCCCAAACTTAAACAAAAAGGTTAACGTAATGCATATTTTGGAGAAAGTAGGTTACAATCATCTAGTTTTGAGGGTACGGTCAGTGCTTGATGAGAGGAAGGTGCTGTTATAATTTGATGAAGTTTGGACGTGGTAATGCTGATATATAACCAAAAGTGAATCACCCCCATCCCAAGCCCAAAATAAAATAACAAGAGCTGTCGGAGAACAGCGCAGCTCGACTATTCGATTTTTCAGAGAATAATAAATTATACAGCTAGTACGAGGGTGCTTCAAAAAGTTCTGTCACTAGGTATATATCCTTTGAACTGGATATTACACTGAGATAAAGTAGTGTATATATAGTACTATTGGGTTCGTTCTCTTAAATTCCACAACAAAATTGAAAAAATTCCGGTTATTTATACCCCTGAATTACCTCCCCCTACCACACCTTTTGGATACTGGCATCTCTGAAAATGTCCTTGTTACTAAACGTTGTAAACATTATTTGAATAATTCTATGCTTTTAATTTTTCGTGAACGCCATCTGTTGTTATTCGCCCATAATCCTTGAAAATGATTTTCGAGAATTCGGAAAGGTCTTGTTGCAAACCAGATATGCGTGAATGCATATCCCTTAATTTTAGCAGAAATAACACTGATTTGCTTCATTTTGTTAACGGAAATGTTATAATATCTTTTAAATGTCGTAATTATTCTCATAGTATTAATATGTTTCTTATTTCTTTACAAATCCTAGTCCTTCAGTGTTTAAATTTCATATTCAACACATTATTGTAGAATTTTGTACAATGTTTAGTGAAAATATTGATCATCCAAAAACGCTATTTCAGAAGACTGCCCTTCCATTTAATGTCCATTTATCATTAAATTAATTGTACACGTTAGCTTAAAATGTTAATTTCTAAGACAATGCCTTTTCATCTACCATGCTTAAATTCTGAATCTTGTAATGCACAGATATAACTGGTAATGTATGAGAAATTTCAAAGGTCTTCGACAAATACTTAAAGAGAAACAGGCATTTAAAAAAGTAACAATTAACATACCTGAAAAAACTCAGAACGAAAATGCCTAAGTATGTATAAGTGATGTGTATTAAATGTTCCATAACTTTCGTTACACAAAAGATACAGCATTCATTTGACCATCAATGGAATGGTATTGAAACTCTCGTTCATTTGGTACCATATATCAACACTCACAATGAGCACATAATTGTTTAAACTCGTTAGTGACAGAACTTATTGAATGACCCTCGTATATACCATCAGAAAACAAGGCTACAACAATGTGGGGTGGGGTTGGGGGCACAACATAACTATGTGTAAGAATTGACCAAAACGACACAGAAATATGTAAAAAGAAATAAAATCGAGTTTTGAGTGGGGTGCGGGGTGGGGGTGGGTGAGAGGCGGGGGTGGGTGGTGGGGGAGTGGGGTGGTGAGGGCAACATATTATGTAAGACGCTATGTAAGAATTCACCAAAACAACACATAAGTATGTAAAAAAAATAATTAAAAAAACATAGGTATGTGTAAGAATTGACCAAAACAACACAGAAATATGTACAAAAAAAAAGGGTTTCGAGTGTGTGTGTGGGGAGGGGTGCACGAGAAGCAGTGGGTGTGGGGGAGGGAGCAACATATGTGTAAGAAGCTATGTGTAAGAATTGACCAAAAAACACAGAAATATGTAAAAAAAAAAAAAAAAAAAAAAAACATATTCTAGTTTCGAGTGTGTGATGGGGCGGGGGGATGGGAGTGGCGGAGGAGGGAGGCGGGGAGTAGGGGGTGATGGGGCAAATTGACAAAAGCAACACAGAAATATGTAAAAAAAAAAAAAAAAAGAGTTTCAAGTTGTGGTGCCCAGAATTGCCAGAAGACAAAATTACTTATCCAACCCTTTACAACATACTATATATAAGGAAACCAATTCCAAAATTTAGTTCAGCTAGGACAAGAAATGTAAGAGATATAGACCTGTAAACACAGCTTACACGCAAGATTTGATGTGAAACAGACACATTTTAAGGGCTGAATTTGGGTTCCATGGGAGTCCAGGGGTTACAGGAACCAAAATTACTTAAGCAGCCCTTAAGATAATGCTATAAGGAAGCTAATGGCCAAATTTGGTTATGCTAGGGTAAGAAGTGTAAGAGATATAGACTTGTAAACACAGCTTACACGCAAACTTTTATGTGAAATGGGACACATTTTATAGGCTATCATAATTTGGGTTCTTTGGGAGCCCATGGGTTACAGGAACCAAAATTGGTTATGCAGCCCTTAAGATAATGCTATAAGGAAGCCCATGGCCAAATTTGGTTGTACTAGGATAAGAATTGTAAGAGATATAGACTTGTAAACACAGCTTACACGCACATCTTGATGTGGGACGCCGACGCCGACGCCAACGCCAACGCCGACGCCGACCCCGGGGTGATTATTCTTCAAATAGTCGAGCTAAAAAGGTAACGTAACACATATTTTGGAGAAAGTAGGTCATAGTGTCCTAGTTTTCAGGGTATGAGTATTAACGGACTGTTGATAGAAGCTTTTAGAACTTCACATTGCCAAGAGTGCGACAAAAAAAAATAACAGCCTTATTCGAGTGACAAGTGCACTTGAATGTCATGCTTATTCTTGGACGTTGAAAATATAGTTTGTGGTGAATACTGACTTTATTCCCCACACGTTTTAATTAGTGTCATGTATGCACACTTAAGCCAGTGACAACATAGTGAAAGTATAAAGTGAAGAATGATAAAACAAATATCGGATATATACTTACTTCTATATTCTGACCCATCCCCACCACCGAAGAAGACCCTCGGCCATTTTTTTTATTTGATATGCGACATGATCCTATTTGAAAAAAAAGTTTTGAACCTGCCTACCTCGCCAAGTCCAACCACCAGGGCATAGTCCAGGATTCACGCAAAAAAACATTATATATGTATTGACCATTGAGCCAACGATAATACAAAGACAATTTCATACTAGCAGTTAAAGGGACACACGGCAATCTTGATTCTTTAAAAACTCGCGGCATCCTGTTAATTTTTCTACATAACTTGCATTTGGTCAATTATTAATATTAATTATAGAAAATGTATAAACCAAATTATTGTTTCATATTACTAAACTGTTAAGAATATTGCACCAATAATATATTGAAACCTGTGGTAGAATAAGAAGAATGTTTAATTATATTCAACCAGTTTAAAGTCAAACTGATACTGGATTAGAGGCGCTAATTTAAATGCTTGATAAAAACTTCAAGATTGCCATGTGTCCCTTTAAGCATGTAGGAGTAATTGTACTTTTAATGTAAAACAACGCCCACTCCAATCACACACACCCAACTATGTCCCCTAGATAGGTAAGAAAACGTTAATAAACCCTTGCGCAACTATACATATATTCATATCATATTTATCAAAGTTTTCAAGTTCGTACCTCAAACAATGTAGGAGGAGATAGGTGTCAAATACACTCGGACGGACGAACATGATTTTTTTTTTAAAAGTCGGGTTATTCAGTTGAGTGTTATCAAAGTTATAATTATTACACTGCACAACAGCATTTTACTGATTTACCTATATAAGACAAATGGTAGGCATCTTTCTTTATATAGACAATGTATTGAAATACCTTCTGATGTACTAATTTGATAAAGTATAATTATTTAATTTTAATTAAAAAGTATAACACAAATGTGTTCGAGAAATTCTTACAATAATGATCTGTAAAGACATACAACTCTCAGTTCTAAATGAATTGCGAAATAGGAAGCTAGAGAATATCTCAGAAAAAACATCTGACCACTGACCAGTATTGGTAACCTAATATGCCCATGTATTATACTTGTGGTGTAGCTTGTCATTCCAATTTAATGGGTAATTATGACCTCCCAGATAAGAAAAAAGGAGAATTTTGGGAAACTTAGACATGTTTGTAGGACTGAGAAGGGAGGTAACAAATATAATTCAAAGGGTTGTCTTGTGGGTCAAATAACAGGATGTCGGTGATCGATATAATATTTCTGTTGTATTGCACGCAAGTACCCCAAAAAGTCAAACGTGTCATACCGAATACACATCGCGTCGTTCACATAATTATAAAACACGTACATCATAACTGAATTTACAAAATAATGGCAATACAAAGAAAGAGTTAATTTGAATATAGTGCCGTAAATAAAACAGGAGTTTGACTTCTTAGAATGTGTATACAATTTTATGAAAAATACTCGTCATTTTTGTCTCGACTTTTCGAAGGAAAAATGAGACATAGGTGTTGCTTTTCCGGCGGCGGCGAAGGCGTCAACATTCAAGTTTTGCGTTTAGGTCATTTTCTCACAAACTGTATACATTAGACCTTTCAGTTGTATCTTGGGTGGTACATCGCAACGTGACAAAGCAAATGTGCAAGTGACCTTGACCCTCCAAGTAAAGAGCAGATGACTTAATAATGTTTAGGTTCAACTTTTGCGTTTAGGTCACTTTTTCACAAACTGTATGCACTAGACATTTAAAACTTTGCTTATAATTGTATCTGGAGTGGTACATCGCAACGTGATAAAGCAAATGTGGAAGTTACCTTGACCCTCCAAGCAAAGGGCAGATAACTTAATAATTTTACCTTCAACATTTGCGTTGAGGTCAATTTCGCGCAAACTGTATACACTACACCTTACAGCTTTGTTTATAGTTGTATCTAGAGTGGTACTTCGCAAAGTGACAAAGCAAATGTGGATGTGACCTTGACTCTCCAAGCAAAAGGCAGATAACCTTATACTTTTTACCTTCAACTTTGGCGTTTAGGTCACTTTTTCACAAACTGTATGCACTAAGACCTTTCAAACTTTGCTCATAGTTGTATCTTGAGTGGTACATTGCAACGTGACAAAGCAGATGTGGATGTGACCTTCACCATCCAAGCAAAGGGCAGATAACTTTAATTGTTACATTTACATCCGTCGTCCGTCCGTCGTCTGTTAACTTTTACCTCCTTAAGACGATAGGGCCTTCATTTTTCATCCAATCCGATCTTTACCAAACTTTAACAGATTGTTAATATCAATGAAAGCTCGGACAAGTACGAAAGCCAGCCAGATCGGACTAGTAACAACATAGTTTAGTTAAAAATGATATATTTTGCTTCGTTAAGACGATAGGGCCTTCATTTTTCATCCGATCTTTACCAAACTTTATCAGATTATTAATATCCATATAATCTCGGACAAGTTCGAAAACCAGCCAGATCAGACTAGTAATAGTACTAGTAACAGCGGAGTTATGGCCCTTGATTTAGTTGAAAAAGCTATATTTTGCCTCGTTAAGATGATAGGGGGCCTTCATTTTTTATCCGATCTTTACCAAACTTTTAACAGATTGTTAATTTCAATGAAAGCTCGGACAAGTTTGAAAACCAGCCAGATCGAACCAGTAACAGCGGAGTTATGGCCCTTGATTTCATTAAAAATGCTATATTTTGCCTCGTTAATATGATTTTTTTTTTGGATTTCGATATTTTTTAAAAAATTGTTTTGTTTTTAATTACTTTTTTTAATTTTTATTTGTTTTTTATGTTAACGCCGTGTTAGCAGGAAGCATTGCTATGATTTCTAGTTGTGCCTATTGCGTTTTTTTCCAGTTCCATGATTTTTGACGGCCCCTTGACATTTTTATTTTTAAATTTCTTGTCGGCGCTACTCCTCCTAAACGCCTTGTTGGATTTCGATGAAACTTGGCAGGAAGCATCCGTAAGATGTCTAGTGCAAAACGCGGTATATCAATCAAATCTTGGACAAGTTTGAAAACCAGCTAGATCTTGTTGATAAATGCTATATTGTATTTTTCTTTGTTAAATCTGTAGTTACTTCATTTTTTATCTGATCTTTACCATATTTGTTCAGAACCCCACCACCCATTTTTATGAAATTTCATTCATAGAAGAAAGTGGGACAAATTAAAAAATACCCATGCCAGACTAGACACAGCATTTTTTTTTTCCCCATGATTACCAGGTGACTTCCAATTTTATTTGTTTTGCCCTTGATTACCAGGTGACTTCCAATTTTTTTTATTTATTTTTTTGCGGGAAAATGACGTCACGTAAACAAGTTGTTGATTTTGAAACGTAACGTTAAAAAATCAGATTTTTATTTATAATTTCGTTATTTACCAAGATGTTTTGACCAAACAAATTGTATCACAAAGAGGACGATAAATCGGATAATTTGGTATGTGACACTATAATTGTGACAGCGAAAATAAAGGGGAATGTCGTCGAAATAAAAAAAAATCCGGTTCCGGAACTTGACAAAAGTGCCTTCGGACCAGAAAACAACGACATTGAGCATCGAGAGCACCATCTAAATAAGTTGAACTCTATGAAGAAAAAGCTGACGCCATAGAAGGTGAGAAAATAGTGGTGACGGAGACAGGAGGAGGTACAACATTCATCTTAAATACTGGTATGTATGAACTTCTAAAGATTGCAGCCGGTAAGTATTTTACGGCAGATCACCAATGTTTTACCTATAAAAAAATAACCGTGAAAGACAAAGATGGCAATGGGGTAGAGACAAGATACAGAGTATCGCAAGGTAAAACACATTACTATACGTTGAATATGTACCACACGCGATGTACGTGCTTAGTAAATGGAAAACGTGTATCGTATTTTATGGACACTGACCTAAACGAAATTCTGAACATCATCAAAGTTTGCCTAGTGGAAGGAAATACAACATGTACTGATGTCAATGACAGTATCCGGTCATGGATACTGAAGTATTTCGTAACCAGTGATAATGTGGACGCAGAGCCTTCAAATACTCTTTTACTCCTGGAAGTAAAACCTCCTACAGACAATGAATGTGCTGATTCCGACAACGAGGACTGCGCTGACTTTCACACCATGGACCACGATGACACGTGCACCAAGGACTGCGCTGACACATGTTTCAATGACAGTGCTGATACCCCCACATCGGGCCGTGTTGACACCCACTTATTGGGACGGGCTGGCTCCCTTACACCGGACCACGCTGACACCAGTACACTGGATCGCGCTGACACCTTCACATATGACTGCGCTGCCTCCCGTACACCTGACCGCGCCGACACTCGTACACCGGACCGCGCTGACACCCCTACACCTGACCGTGCTGACTCTCCTACACCAGACCGCGCTGACACCCGTACACCGGACCGCGCTGACACCCCTACATCTGACCGCGCTGACACCCGTACACCGGACCGCTCTGACACCCCTACATCTGACGGCGCTGACACCCGTACACTGGACTGCGCTCACACCACATCAAGGACAGCGCTGATCCCCACATAGCATACATCGCATGTGATGATAATACTAGATTTTCTACAGGAGATGCAATGATGAACATCATTCTTGAGATACGGCTAATACACACGGAGATAAAGGATTCACACCATCAAATGACTCAGATAAAAGATGAACTTGCCAGTCAAAAAGCATGTTTCTCTTGTGAACGCCCAGTCAAATGAGTGTATACAAACATTGTGGGAACGCAATCAACATGTAAGCAAGGATGTTACTAAATGTGCCGACGGTGTACTCAGACGTTTACAGTCAGTAATGGATAGCGTGAAAGGCTTTCATGGGAGAGTGACAAAAAAATGTCCATCCAACGATCCTGTGACACCAAAGGCATCACATGAAAACAAACAAACTTGACACAGAGGAAACATTCTTGAAGATGTCAGTGAATGTTGAAGGAAAACAACTCAAGACATTAGTAATTGGCGATTCCATACTCAAAGGAATACAACGTCGCGGACTGTCGCAAAATACAGAAATATGTACTATGCGTGGGGCAACATCAAATAATATTGCCTTACGACTTAGGAAATGGAACATGTCTGGATATGGAACTGTAGTCATATATGCTGGCGGAAACAATGCTGGTTCTAGCAATCTTAATGGAGTCTATTCAATATTGAAAGAAGCTGTTGAAACTCTGCAGAAACAAAACATCAAAGTGTATTAATGTACACTCTCTCCGAGGAAAGACGCCGATATTGTCCCAACCAACGACATCATCAAACAACTCTGCCTTAAAACAAAGGCAGATTTAATAGAAGTGTACGGCGCGTATATATACGGAGACGGAAGCGTAGCAAACCACTTCTTCCTACATGATGGCATTCATCTCAGCGCCAAAGGGGCCAGCACATTAGTAATGTGCATAAACACACAGTTGTCCATAATCAAAAGAAAGACAATTCCACAGGAACGCTCCCGTATAAACGCGCCAAGACGGATGCAACGCATTGACGTACTTACCGGAAGCTGTCAGCTCAGTTCGCGGTATAACTCCCGCCCTTTACGCTGCGATTCATGTGGCATGAACAATCATAACACGCGGGACTACAGACGATATCCATGGCGTAGCTCGAGATCCGGTTATATAGAAGTAGACGCCGAAATCTAGCAGAAAATAGAAACCGTACGGATGCCAGTTACAAACATTTTCCATAGGAACTCAACGACAAACACTCAAACAAATATGAACTTTTAAAGGTGATATGTAGCAACTGTAACTCCATGTACATGTATATGTGATGTTATGTTAATGCTGGATCAGGAAGATCAATTTATCAATTTAGATTCTAGTACGATTACACTATTAAATGATAAAAGTACACCTATAAATGACACAAATGAATGTCAACCTGTTTGCATAGATAAAATGGTCAATGTTGTTAAAAGTGAAAACATCGGTGTAAAATCATTAAATCGAGAAAAAATTACCGTTGATCATCGATCTAAACATTTAAATTATGAGACTAAGATCAATTCATTTTTATATGAAAAAAGGGCTACATGTGGCCAATCTAAATATTCAACATATAATACCAAAAATTGATGAATTAAAATATCATTTATCTTTGCCCAATTCAACATACTTGGACTCTGTGAAACATTTCTCACTGAAAATACTGATAATAATGTGTTAAATATCGAAAATTTTACCTTTGAAAGAAAAGATAGAAAAGGAAAAAAAGGTGGCGGTATTTTAGTATATATTGTCAGCAAAATTGCATATTCACGTCGTCATGACCTTGAACATATCGATATAGAATACATTTGTATTGAGATAAATTATCAAAACAGCAAACCGTTTTTATTAAATTTCGTATATATACCCCGGATGCAAAACAATCATGGATTAATCTGTTTGATCTGTCTCTTGATTAAATGGATTCTTTAAATTATGAAATGAATATTCTTGGGGATATAAACATAAATTACAGTCAAGATAAAAACTATGACAACTTTAAAATTACAAAATGGCACGATGTGATACTAAAATACGGATTAACTCAAAAAGTAAAAAATTCAAATAGAATAAGCAAAACGAGTTCGTCCTTAATTGATCATATTTACACTAACAGACCTGATGCATTGTTGAAGTTAACGTGCCATATTACAGTATCAGTGATCATTATCCGGTGTGTTTTACTTGCTCAGTAGGAAGAATTAAACACGGCCAAACTAATCCTAAAACTATTACTTACAGAAGTTTTAAGAACTTCAATGAACATGACTTTCAATTTGATTTAATGAATGTGCCACTTGAGACCATAGAAACATTCAAAAGCCCGAATGATTCATTACAATTTCTTTATGGTATTATAAATAGTGTTTTATTGAAAAACGCACCGCAAAAAGAAAAGAGAATTAAGCGTGATATCCAGCCAGCATGGTTCAATGATGAAATAAAAGCTGCTATTTTTCAACGAAATAAACTTCCTCGCGAAAAAAAATTCACCGAATTTAAAATAGTAAGAAATAAAATATTATCAATGATAAGAAAACATAAAAAGTTTTTTTTCAATGAAGCAATAAAAAGCAATAAGCCTTCAAGCATTTTATGGAAGAATTTAAAAGCTATATGTAATGAAGTTCACAACGATGCAAATTCCTTTTTATCAAGCAAACTTCGGTATACAAACCCAATTATTGAGGGTCAGAATAACATTTTAAATGCTCTAAATGAACATTTTACAAATATATCAAATAGAATTGACAAAACATCCTTGGTTGCTGAACACTTTTCAAATCTTCAGCAAACTCTAGATGATAAATTAAAACATGCAGTATTTGAATTTGATCATATAACGGCATATAAAGTAAAGAAAATTATAGATAATTTAAATACAAATAAGTCTACAGGGTCTATTGGTATTGGTCCCAAAATTCTTAAATACTGTGGCGATTGTATCACAACAGCAATTGCCTATATCATCAATCAAAGTATTGATCAAGGAATTTTTCCGGATGCAGTAAAAAAGGCGTGCGTCAAACCGATTTTCAAGAGTGGAGACAAAGAAGATCCAAATAATTATCGTCCAATTTCAATCTTACCGACCATATCCAAATTGTGTTTGAAAGACATATTGCATCTCAGTTACAATCATATTTTATAAAATATTTTATCATTCATGATACCCAATCAGGTTTTAGACAACAGCACTCGTGTCAAACGGCGCTCATTCATTTAATAGATTCATGGTTAAAAGATGTGGATTTAGGAAAATATGTTGGAGCATTTTTTTTAGAACTGAAGAAGGCATTCGATTTGGTAGACCACAATATACTTATACATAAACTGCATGTGTATCATTGTTCAAATAAAACGGTCAAACTGTTTACATCGTACCTTTCAAACAGGACACAGTTCATGAAATATGGTACTTTCACTACAAACAAATTGTTAGTGACATCAGGCGTACGCCAGGGTTCGATCCTGGGGCCGCTTCTATTTTTAATATATGTCAGTGATATTGCTTATACAACTACCACAGGAAAGTTAGATCTGTACGCGGATGATTCCACTCTATATGAAGCTGACCATGATATCCTTAAAGTACAAACCCGACTTCAGGCTAATTTGAAAGCAATAAATAAGTGGTGTGATGAAAATAATATGGCCCTACATCCCACTAAAACTAAATGTATGATTATAACTTCACATATTAAACACAAAGCACTAAATAACAACCATGTGCTATTACAATTAAACATTAATGATTCGCAAAAGATACTCGGAATTTATGTTGATAATACGTTATCATGGAATGAACAGATATCAAAACTGATTTCCAAAATTAATTCTAAAATTGCACTTTTAAAGAAAATTGTTTATTTCTTGACGGATGATATGAAGAAACTGTACTACAATGCTAACATCCTGTCGACCATTGACTATTGTTGCCCAATATGGGCTAAGGGGAACAACATCAATAAGATAAATAAGCTAAACGTAAGAGTAGCGCGAATAATAATGCATACATCTTACAAAACTGGGTGCAAATCACTACTGAATGAATTACAATGGCTATCAGTTTCAGATAGATATCAGTATCACATAGCTGTTCTAGTATACAAAGCGAAGTATAATCTCGCTCCAAATTACATACGCAAATTATTAACCTTTTCCAGCAGTAACATATATAGCCTTCGATCTATTACAAACAGTGATTTAGTAACTCCCAAGCCACGTACAAATTATATGAAAAAATCCTTTACATTTGTAAGTGCACAAGTATGGAATAGTGTGCCTGTACAGATTCGTTCATCATCGTCGTTACATTCATTTAAATATAGATACAGATCACATTTATTGCAAAGTAATGTATTATCATTTAACGATGAATTGTTCAGATAACAATATAACAAAGTAAACATTTAACTGAATTTTGAGTAAAAATCCGCTTGTACTGTATTTTTTCATGATCTTTAATATTGTTTCTAGAAAATTAACTAATGGAGTGTTTGTCGATATATATATGCATTGTGTGTGTGTGTGCCGTGCGTGCGTGCGTGTATGAGTTTTTGCAGAAGGCCACATTGAAAATAAGATGTATATGATGTATGTTATATAACTCTAATGTGTTACCATCTTTAAATAAAGTTTTTTATTATTATTATTATTATTATTATTATTATTTTCTAAGGCCATCCAATCCCTGTTGTTTTTTAAATGTTTTAAAAGAAGTACTGATGGGAATTTTATGTCGACAACCCTTAATATAAGAGCCGTTTTAAACAGTAAAGCGTCCACAGACCCTCTTGGGCCTCTTGTTTTTAATAGAATGGCATTATGTTTTTTAAAAAATGCACTTAAATATCATCTCAGAAAACTCCATTGTTTTTAGTTACTAAAATGTTTACAAACTTTCATTTAAGCATCACTGACCTTTTTATTTTTAAGTCCCGCCCCCGTTAGACGAGACATGTGAATCCGCGGATTTCTTGTTTTATATCAATGTGCAATCAATTTCAACTGAGAAATTTGAGAACAAAACAAAGGCTAATAGAATACAGAAATCCAAAGCCATAAACCAGATCTTCACAATAATGGCAATGCAAAGGAATAATTATTTTGAATATCGAAACATAAATAAAACAGTAGTTTAAAATGTGTATATATTTTTATGGAAAATACTCGAGATTTTTTTTTATGAATTTTCAACCAATTTCAACTGCGTAATTTGAGAACAAAACAAAGACTATACAGAAATCCAAGGACATAAACCCAATCTACACAATAATGGCATTAAGAAGGAATAATTATTTTGAATATGGTACCGTAAATGAAAAAGGAGTTAAATTTCTAGAAGTGTTCATTCTCGATTCAAGCCGAAATCTGTAGAAAAAGAAACTCAACACAGCTATCGAGTGCATTTTCGCCGTTAAAATCGAAGTTATATGATGAATTCCATAATGTTTTCAATAAATTAAAAGCAATACATGCATATTTAAATAACTTAGCTAGATATTTAAAATAGATCGGGTAGTAGTATGTTAATAATTCATTTTTATGTCAGCATCAACTCATTTCAGGATAATCGATCGCGTCAAAAATGACCACCAACCAGCCAAAAACCCCTAGGCCAAAACCCCTATGCCTCAAAAATACATACATAGCCAAAATCCCCATGATGGTTTTGAATAGCAGGCCATAACCCCCATGGTGATTTATACAAGATAGCCAAAAAAACATGGTGATTTAGACAAGGTAGCCAATGTTTGGAAAAGGTGGAAAAACACCCTTCAAATGAAATCAATTAAAATTGGAGACAACACTCTTGGTGATATGGAAAAGGTGTAGAAAACACCCTTCTTTGCATTTATTAAAATAAAATCAATTAAAATTGGAGACAATAGTTCGGAAAAGGTGACAAAATACGCTATATTGCAATTATTAAATTAATTCCAGTTAAAACGTTTGATGTTTTATCTCTGTCAGCCATTAATTACAATTAAAGTAAATTAACCATAATGTTACATGATTGTCCGGAATTTTCTTTTGAAATGTAGTTTTAGCATGTTTAATTAATTGTGGAGCGCGTGGTCCAGCGGTAGGGCGCCTAACTGCAGATCGAGAGGTCGTGGGTTCGATACTCGCCGCGGCCACGTTATTTATCCTTGAGCAAGATAATTAATCCACTTCGCTTAGTACTGGTTCTACCCAGGAATCCATCCAGAGTGATTAATCTAAGTTGCAATAACTTGTTTCGCAATCGATGTAAAATAAATATGTTTAAACTAAGTATGTTTAATTGTTGCGACATATTTTACTCAATATTACAAACTGTTGTATTTCTGTATATATAATGTATTCTAAGTTGTATCATCATTGCTTTAAAATGGAGTTCTTATAAATGTGCTAATTATATGATATTGTGAATGATATAATAGTATAATTGATGTTTCATGTTCATGTTTAAGTGACTAGTAAAGTTTTTTGGGCTGAAGCAGTATTACGTTTATTCAAGTGAGCTATGCAATTGGATATACTCTATTTATTATTATTTATTCAATAATTTAAACTAAAGCCAAACATGCAATTAGTACCAATTATGGAAATTAAGAAACTTTTATTAAAGATTTTGGTTGTAATTGCAAATAATTATAATTATTAAACATTCAATTAATGAAACGCTAACTGACAAAATGTGATTTCTGGAACCTATATTACTGTTTTTGATCGTGTATATGTTATGAACTTATGATTGATTAAAAATTGACAGTTTTCTGTATATTTATATGCAACTGTTTCAATCAATTGAATTTCAAAATAAATAAAAGAAATAGAAACGATGAGTCGTCATTTGTTTTTCGGTAGAAGGGTTGGGGCCGGGAGGTGGTGCTTTAAGTGGGTATTACTATATAAAAACAATGCCTTGCTTAATATAAAAGGTATTAGCGAACGTTGGCGCGTGTAACTCGTACTAATCAATGTATAACATTTAAAGATAGGTTATCGAATGGAATTGAATGGGGTTTACGGCGCTCTGACACAAATATATATAATATAGCTCCAAAAGGAAAATACACATTCCTATTAAACCTCTATTTACATTAAAAAGATATATTAAATGGATCTCGAACCATCTCCGCCTTAGAAGTACACACTTATTTAACTATGTCTCCATTACGTCGCCTCTTACCACGTGCTTTCTACATTTGAAGTATGCTTATTCTGTCACACATAGTTCACACTTACATAGTTACCCGGGCAGCATACGAAGGCAACCCAAATAAACGTATAATGAAAAAGGCACCCACCCCGCCACCCGCCACCTACTATATGATTATTACGGTGCCAATCTACGCCAAAGATGCATTTATAGTTTAGTAACTGATCAACCTGATTTCTAACTAGAAAAGCAGCTGTTGCGTTTTGTCTTTAAAGAATTACACGTAGCAAGTAGACAATATTAAAATGGTTATTTGCCTTATAGTGTTTTGGTAATTGTAGTTTACGAATAACAGAAAATTTAAATAGAACTAGAACTATCACCGATGTGATGAATATCTCCGATTTTTTAGTCTAAGTCCAACAAAGGGCCATACTTCTGTAATAAATTATGCAATCAACCATGGGAGATGTAGAGGGACATAAAGTCATCAGGTTTTTTTTATATTTCAATATTTTATTTCTTTCAATATATATATGCAAAAAAAATATATATGGTTTATGACAGTACAACATATACATGAATGTAATCATTGAATAACACAAAACAGTTATATTAAAGTGTCATTTTACATACATGTATTCCGAGAAATAAGTTGCATTTAGTGCAGAGACTAGGACGTAACGGAAATTAAATGAGAGAGAGAGAGAGCATTTATTATCGATTAATGACTATTTTCTGTATTTAATCGTAAAACTTCCCATTTTTTTGAGTGATATTCCAATTTGTCTTTTGAACTGGCTATAACACGCTCTATATGTTCAATTTGTTGTATGTATGAGATGAATGATGTAAAACTAGGAATCGTTTTCGCATACTTATTCTTGAAAATGAAATAGTTTGCAATTATTAAAACACAATTTAAATTATCTGAATAAGATTTATCTTGAATAATACCAAATGAGATCATTTGGAAAGTCAATGCACAAGGAATATTTTTGCTGTTTACAAAGTTATGTATTTCTGTCCAAAAAGCTCTACTATATGTACATTCCCAAAACAAATGTTCAATTGTTTCAACGTGCATATTGCAAAAATCACAGAGACTTGTGTTACAAATTTTGCATTTATATAGAAATTTGTTTGTGTGTACAGTTCTCATTATATATTTATATTGAAAGATCTAAGTTTTATATCGATCGTGCTTTTGAAAGGTGTAGTATGAATGCGTTTCCAGTTTATGTTTCTAATAGTTTCTTCCCATTTTTGGTGAGGTTTAATTGGTAATTCTGATTACATGCGTTCCACTTGAATGTTGTATAATAATTTGTTGACACTGTTTTGTTTTCCTATTTGTTTCAGTAAGCTGGTTTCGCATCAGTGTGTTGTTCTTTCTTCTGTTTTTAGTTTCTGTTTCCATTTGTTTGGTATGCTTTGAACAATTATATAGTAGTTCAGGAATTCAGAATTATGTATGTTATATATTGTTTTTAATTGTGCAAATGTATAAAATTCTCTAATTCTATGGTTATACGTTTGTTCAATATATTTAATACCCAAGTTATCCCAAGTTTTGAAGTAAATAGTATATCCTTGATGTTTTATGTACGAGTTATTCCATATTATCTATTTTGCAATGCTGTTAGCTTTCTTTTTGACGATTACTAAAGGCCATGATTTTATTATTTCTGACAGAAAAGCGGATCGTGTGATTATATTTTTTTGCATCTTTACCGTCCACATTGCTTTCAAATAGAATACCCCACCATACTGATTTAGTTATTTCATGTAAATATACTTCCATCAGTAGTTATGAGTATATGATACTATGAAGATTGGGAACAACCCATTTAAACTGTTTGAAAAATGGTAGTTATAAAAAGTAAAGAATCATTGACCGGTTCTTAAATTATTTATAGAACATAAAACGTAACATCCGAAGGGTATGATACACTGACGGAAATTCTAATATACTCCTCACAAAACTTCCAAGACTACATACATTTTAGAATGCACCAGAATCCTTCGGACGACTCAGTAAAACCGAGTCTGCTACTGTTATCTCTTGTTTGTTTAGTGCTGTGTGGCGGCCGTAAAAGGTTCTCGTACTGATCTTTTGGGATCATCATTTGGGATCATCAAACCCAATATTTGTGGCTTTAAAGTAGAATTTCGCTTAAGCCGGTGTTAGGCGGCATGAGATGTGTTGCACTATACATTACCCTCACGAACAGATTCAATAAAACCAAGTCTTTGTTGCTTTCAAGGGATCCCCATTACAGTGTGTTAAAAGCGAATTCGCCTCGCTAAAATGCCCAGTGCAATATAGTGAGGATAAATAAACGCGTATTATACAAATTCAGAATGCACTAGTCGATTGCACACGTAAGCGAACCTGATCTCTAACGGACCATTCAAAACGGACATATTGGCGACTTGTCCGATCGCGAACGGAAAATAAATAAATTAGTGTATACAAACAATCGAATACTCAAGTAATAAACGTGCATAAATGAATTATCAAACATATATTTGCCTTCAAGTACTCATTGCTGGTTATAAAACAAGTTCGTATTCAAAAAGATGATAACTATCACAAAAAAACACTAGTTTTCGCGACCACTAAATCGCTACCGTGCACATCTCCTTACCAAAATGTAACAGACCACGGCAAGATGGCATATATCAACGCTGTAGGAAACGATGTAAACAGACGACAGACAGATGGCATATATCAACGCTGCAGGTAATATGTAAACAGACCACATACATATGGCATATATCAACGCTGCAGGTAAGATGTAAACAGACCACAGACATATGGCATATATCAACGCTGCAGGTAAGATGTAAACAGATCACAAACATATGGCATATATCAACGCTGCAGGTAGATGTAAACAGACCACAGACATATGGCATATATCAACGCTGCAGGTACGATGTAAACAGACCCACAGACATATGGCATATATCAACGCTGCAGGTACGATGTAAACAAGTTTGCCGTGGACACACGTGAAGCTTTTTTCGAAATGGAAACAGTTTGTCTAAAATAAACTGATAAACCTTGTGCATACCTCGAAAAACAGTGTGTTTACTTTCTAGAAGACGATGTTTGCAATGTATTCACTCCATAATGGACCGTTAAACGGTCTTATCCGAAAAATGGACTTCGAATTGTGATTATTCGATGGACCGCCGTGATATAGCGTGTTGGATTGTAAGTTCTATCTGAGGGTACCACCCCCCCCCCCCCCCCCCCCACCGAAAAATGGACTTCGAATTGTGATTATTCGATGGACCGTCGTGGAAAAAATATCTTTTGAGAAAAATACGGCGTACGCGTATGAAAAACTGCGATGTCGGCGTACGGCGTACCACAACCCCCCCCCCCCCCCCCCCCCGGCATCTGGAGTACTTTGGAAAAAAAATATCTTTTGAGAAAATACGGCGTACGCGTATGAAAAAACTGCGATGTCGGCGTACGGCGTACCACAACCCGGCGTACGGAATACTGCCTAATATGGGTCGGAATCCGGCGTACGAAAAGGGGGTCGGTACCCTCCTATCTCCGTCACGCCAGACCCCGGACAAAATATATACATTATAAAACGGGTTGATTATCAGATTATAATGTAACCAGATATACTTATATTCATACATAAGAAAGCTTAATATAAAACATACATGATTATCATTAAAACATATACTAACCAAATTGCTAAGTATCAACCTAATATGTCAATAATATTCTCATTGTTTTGTGTATTTTGTGCTTGATTAGAGATACAGTTAAACTGCAAAATAATGAGTGTAAATCGTCTACTCTGATTGCATGAACATATTTTAAAACTTTTAAGTCAATGTGTTTTTTTAGAAATAAGTTATAACACTTATACAACTGGGTATATAGGATTTTATTAAGTACTTCGAATTAGTGAAGCTTTCGATGTTCCTAATTCTAAAATATGCCAGTTAAAATTATTTTGACATCATGTTTTATTAGCATGCGTTTGCAAAAGAAATTTTCGAAATATTTAATGTTAACGCTGAATAACAGTTACTTGAATTTCAAACAATATTCAATTTAAAGGGAGGTAATTTAAGATTATCCATATTTCATTTTTTTATAGACGGAGAATCTGAGATAAAGGGGTCAGTTTTTTATGTTTTTTCCTATTATTTAATACCAATTTTAAGAATTTTATATCTTTAAGCGATCTTTGACTCATCTTATGTGTTTTATCAACACATTTCATGTTTTCATATAAAGGGAGAGTAACTCTCAAAAGATGTAACAATTTAAGCAAAAAATAAATGTTTTACAAACTATGGGTCAAAACAAAATAGTTATCATATATCTTTTCTAAAATATATTTAAAATAAGAAAGTTAGTTAAGATACAAAAGTTGATACTTAGCAATTTTGTTCAGTGTACATCAAACCAGGGCTTTATATTAATTATCAGCCCAGATCAAACGTATTTAATTGAATGTAGACTACTTAGTGCAAATACTCAGGGGCACAAATTAACGGTCGCCCAGTCGCCATTGGCGAGTAAAAAATGGTCTGGGCGACCAAAATTTGACTTTCACGCGCCCATGTGGCGACCAAAAATATTCAATCCAAAAAACGGAAAAAGGGTAATCATTCAACACAAACATTTAAGTTCGAGGATTTTACCTCGCAGATTTTGCTTTGGCCCCGTGAACTACATACTATTGGCCGAAATAGACAAACCCTTAACAAAATAATAACGAAACGAACGTTTGTTTTTATTTTTCCACTGCGGAAACGAGACAATGTTCGAGATGTTGCGATGTACGGTTTCCCACAAAACTGCATGTTACGGTACTCTGAGCTTCGAATGTCAATGTAAAATTAGATGTGCAAGAGTACAAGTAACATTTGCTGGTATAAAATCAACATTAAAACAGACATGGTAGTGTTTATTTTACACATGATCATAAATTCGTGTTATAATTTGAAGGGGAAATAATTAGGTTTCACTTCCGGTTTTTTGGACATTCTAAAACGCCGCGCTTTTGATTAATAAAATGCGGTGCTTTTAGAAATCATCAATAATAATTATATGGCAGGGAATCATGTTGATAAAAAACGTCTGTCAACATAAAATATTTATAACAAAATAAAACATTAATTTAATAATATCTAATAATTTTTAATCTTTTATTACAATAATTTACATATTCTAGTTGTGATCATTTATAACAAAACTTATTAACAATACTATTTATAATTAAATAGATAACTTGGAC